>VZTG01002805.1:0-36902 GCA_013397845.1 Melanocharis versteri | reverse complement strand
CCCTGCCCACCCGCCCGGCTCCGGCACCGGCACCGGCTCCAGCGGCTGAAGTCGCCGAAGTTGGGGTGACTGCCATGTCCCCCTCCCGGCGGGAGCCCTGACGGGCGCTGCCCGCCCCGAGGCCGCCTGGCTTTGTTGGGTTTTTGTTGGTTTGTTTCCTTTTCGTTACTGTTTTTCTGCCCTCCCGCCGCGGTGGATGGCCCGCGGTGGGCGCCGCTGGCCGCGCCGCCCCAGCCCGGGGAGGATGGTGGCGGCGGTGCTGGCCGGGCTGTCCCTGCTCAGCCTCCTCACCTGCGGCTACCTGGCCTGGGGCAGCCGCCGGGGACGTGCCGGGGAGGCGCCGGGGAACCTGCTGGGAGAGGAGCCCGCGGCCGGCACCCCCCGCTCGCAGCCGCACATCATCTTCATCCTGGCCGACGATCAGGGGTTCAGGGACGTGGGGTACCACGGGTCTGAGATCCGGACGCCCACGCTGGACAAGCTGGCTGCCGAAGGGGTCAAGCTGGAGAACTACTATGTCCAGCCCATGTGTACGCCATCCAGAAGCCAGCTGATCACTGGAAAGTAAGTTTGCTGCTACTTCATCATTCACCTCTACAGCCTAAACGAACCTGGCCGGTTCACTTCTGGGTTATCTATGGGCAGAAGGTGCCTCTCTTTAAAGGTTCCCTTAAAACCTTTGAATGGAACAGACTTGTGATACGTTTGAAATAGCGAAATAAAGCTGTCACCCAGCGAGGCAGGAGGGTTCAGCACTGCGAGCTGCCCCGCGGAGCGCTGGAGCACATTCGTGCGTACAGCATCACTAACAGACGTGCTGGTTGTCAAGTAACGTTGCTATTGCTGGGGAGCGAGCAGCTCCGCTTTGCTCTGTGATTTCCAAGGGACTCGGGGGAGGAGTCGTCTCGGGGAAATGCCAGCCTCACGTTTCACCTCTGTGTTCGTTGCAGTTGGGTCACGGGTCTCACTGACATTGTCTTGATGTGAGTTCTCTCCAAGGGTTATCCTGGATTTATGAGGAGGTTTCCTGGTGTGTCATGTGTGGATGAGCACAGGGAGTTCAGGCTCTCTCAGCACCCTCACAGCCGTGGCATCGCTCTTGTCACTTTGCAGACAGTTGCAAACTTTGCTCATAAGCTGCTAAAATAGGTGCCTCATCTAACTGCTGAAAGCACTGGGTGGGTGTCATGTGCTTTGCCTTTAAGTTGTGTTATATTGTGGTCTGTTAACAAAATAATTACCCAACCTCAGGGCCTTCTTACATCAGAAGGTTAATGAGGATTAAGGGAGGGAGTTCATGCATTTGAACTGTAGGAACAATTTCTGAGTAGCTCCAAGTATGGACACATTTACTCTGGAACAAAACTGCCTTGTTTCTGTTTAGCTTAACTCGCTTTGACAGGAGCAGGGAACTCTTAAAAGAGCAAAAGAAAATGAGAGGAAAAAAGTTTATTTTCTCCTTTCCCAAAGTATAAACAGGAACAAGGCCATGTTAATACTGCTGGTAAAAGAAACACATGTTAAATAAAACAAGCAACTGCCCTGGTGTCTTGTATCTCCATATGGTAGAGCTGGAGATAATTCCCAGTCTCGGTCTAGTTCCCAGACTTGCTGGACCAGGGAGATTTGCATGGAGAGCTGGCACATTATCTAGAGCAAGAATTCCACACAGGTTTTTGTTTTGGTTTTGGTTTTTTTTTCCTTTGTGCAGACTGTGTCTCAGAAGTTATTTTGAGGCACCTCCTCACTCATTCACAAGAACAGAGTTGCCCTGCGGCAAGTAAAGCAGCAGCTTTCAAGGGAAATGTGTGCCAGGATAGCGTTCAGTGCATCCTGGTTGTCTTTAGAGGCAGGCAGCAGTTGGAGGCCAGGAGCTCCGCCAGCAGCACGTAGCCAGCCAGCTTTCTGAGGATGATGGTTTGGGAAGCAGTGCTTCACAAAGGGAATGTCATGCTGCACAGGAATGACTCACACAGCAGCTGCAGGAATGGGATGACCAGGTTCCAGTGGAACCAGGGTGCTGCTCTGGCTCTTGGAGGCTGCAGAGATTGTCTAAAACATGAAAAAGAATACAAGTTAAGAATAACTGTAACTCAGTTTAACTATTTTGATCCTTCTTTAAATACAGTCAAAGGTAGGCATGTTCTGAGGAACCCTGCTCTTTTTATCGGCTTGCCAGGCGGAAATGGTTCTGCAAATCTGCCTGCTTTGGTTTTGGAAACTTTTATAGGAAAAAAGAAATGTGCTTATACTTCGTCTTTATTTTCTTAGTCTGCTAAGACTTGGAGCATTTTATTTTAACGTTGTTCTACTTTAGGGAAAAAGGAGATGCAGAGAGAGAACTACTTCTCGTGAGTGAAAAGTCAGGGAGGGATTGGTGAGGGGTTAATAGGCTGGGTAGATTATTCACGAGGTAGGTTCAGAGCATACTGTTTCCATTCTGGCTAAAGATAAATGCTTTGGTAACTGCTTTTAATGCCTTCTAAGAAGGGGCGTCTTAATTAAAATGACAGGGTTTAGACACTTCTAATCCAGGACAAGTACTGTTATTTCTTGAGACCTTAAATGTGTTAGTTCCAGGCTAAAAACCTGCTCATCTGCTACAGGATCACCTGGATGCTCCGTGCCTCCCAATATACATCCGGTGCTTAACATAGAATGAAAGAATAGTTTAGGTTGGAAGGGACCTTTAAAGGGTCACCTAGTGCAGCCCCCTGCCGTGGGCATGGACGCCTTGAACTAGAACATGTTCCAAACATTACCTGTTGGATCAGTCAAATCCAGAGGGACTTGTGTAAATCAGAGTCGTGAGGGAGCACTGACTCAGGTTGCCAAGTGGAAGTTAAATTTCAGAGAAGACGTTGAATAGCCCAAGTTCTTCAAGGTCTCCAGGCAGCCCCTCCATGGCCTGTGTTAGTAAAGAGACCCTTCTTTTGGCAGCTGTCCTGTGTGTGAGCTAGCACAGGGAAGGAGGCTGGAGGTGACACGTTAAGCAGAAGAGGCAGGATTAGTTTTTTCCCCCTGTGCTGTACCACAGTGTGGCAGCTGGAGAGCTTGTCATCCTGACCACTTCTGATTCCCTGTCTGCTTTCTCACACCCTGTGTGTGAGGCTTTGGCTACTTTCATTCCTTGCTTTCCCACAGTATTGTCACTTTCCCCATTCACTCCATCCAAAACTATTGCTTTTAGGCCACTAGTAGGTCTGGCTTCCACAGCTTTTTATTCTGGGCTTTATTTCTGGGTGTGTGTGGGGGTTGCAGCTGAGCTGAGCCTCAGGAATGGAGAAGAAAGGCGTGAGCCAGTGGGCTGAGGGCCAGTGTGATGTGCTGGGGCCATGCAGGGAGCTGAGGGAGCAGCTCTGGGAAGCAGCTGGGATGGCAGCAGGGACCTGGGTGACAGGGTGTGCTCTGCCTTGGACAGCACTGGGACACTGCCCGGCCTCTCCTATGTCCTACAGCTGGACTAAACCTTTGGTCGTTGCTGGGCTTGGGTGTGAGTGACATGAATTGTCTCCAGATGAATTGTATTGTGTGATATAGTATTTTTTTGTGGCTGTTTTCTTCTTGAAAGTAACAGGCATGCCTTAGAAACTAAGTAATTTGAGCAGAATGGGATACCTGGCTGAAAGCCTGTAAGCTGAGATGGACATCTGTTGGGGTAGCTGCCCCTGTTCTATGGAGCGGGCATTATGCAATTTAGTGGTGTTTGCTGGAGCAACACTTAATTTAGCAAAGGAATTTGACAATTAATACTGACTAATAAGAAGGAATCTAGACATAATATGCTGTCAATGCTTTTGGCATTATTTAGATACCTGCTGCCTCCTCTAGGCTCCCAGTTTTCTGCTGACTGTCAGACTTGTAGCCTGGGGACCACGATGTGCACTGGAATCCATCTGGGCCACAGGAAGGATCCTCATCTGTTCAGGAGTAGGGATCTCTCTCTGTAGAATCTGATGCACAGCTGGGGTTACAGATCAGTGAGAATCTGAACTCCTTTTCTGAGTCATGGAAGCCCTACACTAATCTCAGGAATGAGCTCTGCACTGTGAATGGAATGTGGAGATGGAAGATGTTGGGAAATGCTGAAAGTCTGGGGAAAGAAATGCTTTTTTTCCCCTGGGATAAAACGGAATATTGAGAATTTGCTCAACCAAAGCAGACAGAAATAGATTGTATAATCAGTAAGCATAATCTGAGTGTTACCATAATATAAGTAACTCAGAAATATCACACATTTATAAACATATATATATAGCTATATGTGTTAGGCATATGGCTCTAGGCATCCCTCTGTAGTGATACCTAGCTCAGCATTAAAAATGACAATGTTTGAGCAAACTAAGACTTATTTTGGCAAACAGAAATGGGCTAAGTACTTTGAGTTGAAAGCAGTGCAGCTGACTTCAAGCAAACAGAAATACTTCACTCTGAGAGTCCGAGTTGTCGGTAAGCCCCCTCTTTCCCTGCCTCCTGGGTGCATCCTGGCCCAGCCTGCAGTTCCAGCAGTGTGTTGCTCTGGGAAGGGGCCATACGGTGGTGCGTGATGGGGAAGGGACCTGCTGTGCTCTGAGCTGCAGTGAAGGGTCCTGGAGCCTTGACGGGATACTGGGAAGCATATGTAACACTCCATTAGATGTATTCCCTGTTCTGTCGTTAACAAAATACGAGGGCTGCAGAATATCAGCCTTAAGTACCAAGAGGTGACCTGATATTTTATCTGCTCCGGAGTTAAGAGACTTGGCAGTCATCAGTCCCGAGGTTAATTCTGATCACTGTTTCCATTAAGAACCGAGATGGTGAAATAAAATGTTCTGATTAAATGTGCTGGTAAGATAGGCGGGCCTGCCAGCATTAAGGGGCTGTAGTGATACTGAAAATCATCTTGGCTAATTAGAGACATAATCTGAAAAAAAGCAGGATTAAAGCCAGCAGTGATAAATAGAAGACACTCTGCTGAATTCCTGAAGCAGGAAGAAATTTAACAGGCTGAGGATGATGATCAACTCCTTAGACAGTATTCCTTTAGAAAAGTAGCTGGAATTACAGTGCATCATGCACTGGGTGTGAGGGCAACAATGTCATGGTGTTACAAAAAAGGGTGAACATCACGTGAGTTTGTGAGAGTGTGGGGCCTGGTAGGTCTGTGAAGAGCCCTTCTGCTCCATGGCTGGAGCACTTTTGCCCAAACTTGGGCATCGTTCTCCAAGAGCAACGTGTGCATCATTGGAGAGTGTCCAGAGAAGAGTGATCCGATATCTCAGAGAGATAACTTGGGGGGAAGGATCAGGAGAAACAGAGTTGTTTAGTCTAAAGAAGAGAAAAATGGGAAGGGCCATGGTGTGTCTCCGGTATTTTAAGAGCTGTGTGGAGAAAGGGCATCGTGTGTGTTCAGTGTCATGACGGGTGCTCCAAGAAATGAGGGGCTTTCTGGAGCAGGGAAATATCCAGGTTAGGTCAGAGGGAGAACATGCAAGCGTAAAGATTGTGAAACACTGGAATAGCTGGATTTGAGAAATTGCTGGGTTTCTCCACCGGCAGTCATTAAGAATGATATGTCAGGAATGACATAATGTAGTTGAGTCTGTCTTGGTGAAAAGGGTTGAACTGGATGGCGTCTCTTCCAGCTCGGATTCATCTGTGCCTCATTTGAAGTACAGATTGATACAGAAGGCCTTCTGAGAGACAGTATGAATAAAACACTGCTAAATGCCAGAAACTATTTCAGCGTTCACTCTGACAGCAAATACTGTGTGAAAGTTTAGTTTCAGTTTTCTCCTAGAAATTCCTGTTTTCTGCTTCGTTGTTTTCTCTGGAAATTTTCAAGATTTTTCCCCCTAGGCCTCATAACTCTTGGAGTATGTCATTGTTTATTTCTGCTGACTTCTTTCAGGACCATTTGTGGGACGGCTGCCAAAGATGTTGAGGTATCTTTTTCCATGTTCTTATGTCTTTCACTTAGGGTGACATTGTCCATACATACGTATATATGAAGCACACACAGAGAACAAGTAAATAATTAAACGCAAGGACTTCTTTTTCTTATTTTGCTCTGCCTCTGTTTGCTCTCCTCTGTTCTACGGAAAATTAGATCCAGGTACTGAGCTGTTCTGGGGTATTAAGCTGTAAGAGGTCTGTCCATATCACTGTAATTATTAATTGACTGCACAAAGGAGCATGTGGAGAACAGGGCTGGAAAAAAAATTACATGCAAACAATCAAGATAAAAAGTAGCTCATGGAGGAAGTAGCAAAGTGTAGGACAGGTTGTGGTAACTTCTTCTTGCATCGCTTTCTGGCAGCTTCTAAGAATATTGTTTGATGGTTAAAGTCTGTTGCATGGAACAAACAGCATTGCCTGACATTTATAACTATACAGTGGAAATTGATTTTGGTTTTCCATTTTCCAATTTATACAAAGTACAGTAAGCTAAAGAAATATAGTTGGAAATAAATTTAGAAAATCTGTGATTGTAAATTATCACTACTCCGAAGAGTTTGTTACAGACTTTTATCCTGTGGTTTGCTTTTGTTGGGTGTTTCAACTGTAAAAGAGAAATTATATTCCATGGAAAAGTTAAGCTTAAAATAATTAAGGAATTTAGCTCTTTTAGCATTGTTCCTGATACATGCTGCGTAATTGATGACACACAGTGCTGCCTGTGACAAGAAGTTGAATACTTGGATGGGTGGTGGCGGTGGACTCCTATTCAGTTCTCACTTTTCACTGTTACTCTTCCTTCATGAGACCCTTTAAGTGAATCAAGATGGGAACCTGAGATGGGTGTCTGAAAATAAAACTGGAAATGAAAAGATGGCGTTTGCTTTCCTCTCTAAGGATTTAGACCAAATTAAATGGGACAAATTAAATTTTCATTAAAACACTTTACGTTTCATAGAAAGACTTTCCAGGTTAGTGAGCTGAAGGTCAGAAGAAGGGAAAATCTGTCTACATTCTTTCTGTCTCTGTGACATTTGTGTGGGTGACAGTGCCACACCCAGGGCTTTGTCTTCATAATTGTGTGTTTCTTAGTTCAGGGTTTGAATTTTTATTGCACTTTGGGTTTTAAGTCAATCTTTGAGATTTCCTGCTCCCCCCATACTTTTTACTTGGCTTTATATTGATTCGTAGGCAGATTTTCTGTGCTGGGTTGAGTTTGCTCCATTCTAGAATGTCTGTTCCAGAGTGAAGGAGGTAATTTCACCAGCCGTTTTTCAATTAATATAAATAGCACAAGGCAAAGAACACTGTGCCTGTGTGAGTGATCTTGTGTAGGATGTGTTAGCTTTCTCTGTATCAGAAAGCGTTTTATCAAAGCTGCCCAATTTATTAGTTTTCTCACTTAAAAGCCAGTAGACCTGGCTGCTGACCTCAGCTTCTCTCTGCAGATGTAGATTGGTAGGCTGAAATGCAATAGGAAGAGGTCAGAAAAAACCCAAGACAACCCTAATGGGTAACAAATTTAAGGGATTAATACAAAAGGTGTTTTAACCATTGAGGTTTGACTAAAATAGCTCTGTGGTCTGTGATGAAATTGCAGAATTTTAAATGGGGAACTTTATTGTACCTGCTGGCTTATAATAAGAAAGCAGTTAAATATGTTTCATCATTCTAGTTCAACTGCAGTTGTAATACGTTAATTAGTGGTGTCAGCTATCACCTACTTATTAATTCAGGCTGTTATCAACATATTATCAAGCTCGAGGTTGGAGGGACAGGATGTTGCTAGAGTTGGAAAACAAATCCGGGATAATTAAGTACATTTTAATCTGCTTCAAACACAAGATTATCTTCCCAAATGCATCTCTGCAGGTATTAGATAATAAGCATTGAAGTAGACATTATTAATATCTTAAGTATGTTGTGGCCCCAGAGCCTTTATTTTTAGACTTGGGGCAGAAAATTCACATATAGAAACCAAACCTATTCTTTATTTTTCTTACACTTAGATGCCTGGTTAATGACTATGTTTGTGCCATGGCAGCTTTCTCACTGTCATGGCACTCTGATTGTAAATGCAGGATTCAAACTAAATTACTTTGGCTTTTATTTTACTTTTTTTTTTTTAATGAAGTATTAATTCAGCTTTTCGGAGCACATTTTAATTCCAGTACGTCCTCTTATCAGAATATTAGCTGTTTTCTAGCCAAATCTCTTGTGTCCATTTTCTGATTCAGTCTACTTTTATCTCCATTTATGCATTTTAAAGCATTTCTTCCCTGAAAGAGAATTTTCGCCCATTATGAGATAACGTTATGTAATTTTTCTTAGCATTTATAGAACACAAGTGGGTACCAAGGTACTGCTTTAGAGGCGATCTCTGTGATAATAAGCTCTCACGAGAAATGAGTTCCCTTCTGTTTTGAAGAGGCAGAAAATTACAAATTTGAAGAAACACTATAATTTGAGGAAAATGGGAAGCTGAAGGGAGAGGAGATAATTAGTCTCAGGATAGGGGGAAGCAGTGTAGTATCTTTAGACTAAATATACTCTAATAGAGACATACTGCTGCCTCACGAATTGTACCTCTCTGAATGTAATAAACTTTGTCAAAACGATATTTACCATCACATTTTATATACTCGGTTTTAGTTGTCATGGATCAGAGTGGATAAAGTCATAGAAAACTGGTTTTGAGGGGACCTCTGGAGGGTGCTCAATTAGGTCTCCTGCCAACTTATATCACGCAGCAGGGACACGCTGACTTTATAAACTCTTCTTTATTGTTTGTTTCCTCCTGGAAATAAAAAAATATTGCCAAGCATTCAAGAAATTGGAATTTTGACTGTTAGGGAGTTCCCTGACTTTACCGTGTTGTCAATTTTAGTGAAGAAAACTGTTTCTTGAACTTTTTTATATTTAATATTATATTTGGTTTATGGCTCTCTCCATTCTTACCAGCTTCTGTTTTCATGTTTCCTACTAAATGTGACCTGGAAGTGCACTGGGGTTTAATAGCCTGAATTTCAGCTGTTATCTCCTACAATGCCTTGTCTTTACCAGTAAACTGATTTAATGGGATTTTTTTTATACATATAGATGCAGCTTTTCCTGGCAAATCCTTAAAGTGCTTTTGAATCTGGAAAACTATAACGTCAAGATGATTCTTACTGTTCAGCGTGCATCCTCCATGTATCTGAGTCATACCTGCTCACTTTGGTAACAAAAACATTTATTTTGTTGCCATTAACTGTAGTGAGTCACGGTAATGCAAAATGAAATTTGTGGGCTACTCTGCTCTGCTTTTCTTTATAAACAAGATGGAGCCTGAGATATCTTAAGAGAAAAAACAGAGTGGAGCATTTCTGTATTAAATGATTCCATGTCATAGTTGGGTTTTGGGGGTACTTGGGGGACATTTCTGCTCCTTAACTGATTATTGATCTTCATAATGAATGTATTTGGGGTCAGAAGCAGGAGGAACAACTCAAGCAGTCAGTCAGACAACCGAGGTTTTACTTCCTGCCCTTGTGATCGTTCGTTCAGGTTCGTGTGTTTGGAAACCCTCCCTGTGGGGTGAGGGTGCCCATCTCCCGAGGGGAAAGTGGTGAGCAATCCCTTTCCTCCCCAGTTAACCTGGAGAAAGCTGTTGCCTGGTTTGTGTTTCTCTGGTAATGTAGGTGTGTGTTGTAGAAAATGAGACTATTTATTAACTTGACCCGGTTGCCAATTCCTTCTGCAACCTCCCATCCTTCTAGGAGAAAACCACAGGAAATTATTCTATCCATAGTAATACTGGTGCTCTGTGCAAGCTTCCCCTCCTGTCCTTCAGGATGCCTCTCTGACCTTTTTCACACTATCCCCAGAAAACACTCAAGCTTTTCAGGTCCTTCCAGAATTAGTTTTAAACATTTGCAGCCTCCCAAACCTCTTCCAGGCTTTCCTGGATACCAGCCCACCAGGATGTCCTTTTGGAGCCTTCTCTCTGCTTCCAAGGCCAATCAGTTTGGCTGCCAGACTTAAATCCATTCTCTTCATTTTCCCCATTATCCTGTCTCCGGCACCACGCAGAGGAAGAGCCAAACCAAGTCTTCTCCACAAGAAAGAATTGTCTCACCCTGCCCTTTAGTTCTCTAATTCTTCAGGTATTTTTTGGCTGAAGAGCAGCTTGATGTGTCTTTCAGATACAATCAGAATTTATGTTCCTGTTAATCAGTTACTGGCATGCGTAAAGCTTTGTATGCCTAAAGAAATAATATTTATACTTGCCTCATCAGAGTATTTTAAAGCTGGATTAATTATAGCTGATCGCAGTTGTAAATACACTTCAAGGGGTATAAAAGGTAATACTCCTTGCAGAGTTCTGAAATTATTTTAAAACCGTTTGAAAGCGTGTTGTCAAGGGAGATTTTCTAATAAATATTTGATTTTGTACCATGTAGCTTTCCATCAGCATTTATTTTAAAACTGGAAGAGAGAAGATGATACTATCAGGGAGGAGAAGGAACTTCACAAAGGTTGTGCTACTCCCGGGAGTGTTTGGAAAAAAAAACAAACCTAAGGCTCTTGGAAAGAGTTCAGGGATTTCTGATTAGATATGACATGATAGGATAAGTGATGTGATATGATATATAGGCCAGATTATTCACCTTTTACCTTCACTCTTCTTTGTTCAAACCAACCCGCGCTTCCCTGATTAACTTCAAGCCCTGGAATTTAGTTCACTGCTACTGCCAGCCTGCCTCAGCAGTGCAGGGAAATGTGTTGCACTGGGGTTTGCAGGCTGCTCTGAGAACAAGGCGTTTCCAGGAAAGCAGATGTTCCTTGTCCGCCCGCAGCGTCCTGGGCTCCACAGCAGCCCGGCTGCTCCCGGCTCCGGTGGGAGGAACTGTGCTTTGGGTACAAATTCACCGTGTGCTGCTGGAGAGCTGGTGTTTGTGGATCCGCTTCTCTTCCTGCACAGCCCTGTGGGCTGTCGGAGAGAATCCCAGCTGGGCTCGCTGGATGGTGCTCTCCAGATGGTTCCCTCTATGGCTCCTGAGCTGACTGGTGTGCTGCTGGATGGTTCAGAAGGGAGGGAACAAACTGGCATTCACTGCTTTGTGTCCACAGAATACTCTAGAAAACAAAGTTTTAAGAAATCCTAATAAATCGCCTAGTCTGTCCTTCTTCAGGAAATCATTAAAAAATACTGTTTAAATATATGGGAATAACTTGTTCCTAAAAACTTTCAACAGAGATTTCCACACTTTCCTCAGGCAGTCTTAGCTGTAATTTGGTTTATAGAACTTTTAAACTCTCTAACTTCCATCTTTCCTTGTGCAGTTTAAGCCTCTGATCTCTTGGCAATTTTCAGGTGAAGAACTTTGCTACAAAAGGTGATGAATCTCCTGTACATCTGAGTCTGTTATCACATCTCTGCTCTTCCCTTTTCCAGCCTGAGTAAATTCAGTTCTTTCCATCTTTCCTCACAGATCTTGGTTTATATACCTCTGATGGCTCTTAATGTTCTCCTCTGGACTTTTTATATCTGGGCCTATTTTTTATTGAAAAGAGTCATCCAGAACAGGACACAATATTCCAGTAAAAGTTTGACCAGTCCTCCCTTGATATCTCGTTCTCAATCCCAAAGTTACTAAAATATTTTCGCAGTTGAGTAATTGGAAGGCAGCTCATCAACTCCTTTACTGGCACGAATTTACCTCAGCAGAAAATCTGGGCAAAGCGTCTGTTTATCAGGGAGTGTTTGAGGCTTTTCCGCTGCTGATGGGTAGGAAATGTCACAAGAACAACAGATCTTGTACTATTTTTACCGGTTCAGCTGTGATCTGCCAATTAAACCAAGCTGATCGTCCTTATGGGCTCGTTCCTGTGAGAACTCCCACGTTCTGTGCAGCGCAGGGCGAGGTGCGCTCGAGCCACACCATCCCATGATAGCATCACGGCCAGGTTGGAGCTCTGTCCCCTTTCTCACTGTTCAGATACGAAGCAAATGCATTTTCTTTTCCTCTAGCAGAGCTGGGAAACCTGTGTTTCATTGCCTTTCTTAAAGCAGGATGTCACGTTTTCCCTAACCCCTCGTATAGGTTCCGATAAGACGAAGCTTTTTCCCACAGCATCAGGTCATTGCTGACTCACCCTCAGGCTGGGCTGCCAGCAAGCCCCAGGTCTTCTTTTCTGCAAGAAACTGAGTTTGTGCCGTTGATTATTCTACCCCAAAAGCACTACTTTGTGGTTATTGTAAGTGAATTGCCTCCTGTTCAGTTCAGGTTATTCCCCTAATTCAATTTCCTTTTGAATTTCAACTCTCCGACAGGCAGTGCAGCAGTTTGATGCATGCAAATTTACAGTCTGAACAGGTCGTGGAATTTAATCTGTATGAATTTCACCTTAAACATATATTCATAACCCCTATGAAAATAATCACTCAAAATGTAATTAACCCAATTGCTTTTACTGATTCCTCACAGATGTATTTTAGGAATGAAAAAGCCTGCAGCTTAAATATATTTATTCCAAATTTTTCATTTTACAGTTGAATTTGCCAAATCAGTTTTCAGGGTTAGTTAAAGAAATCATATGGGCATATCATAAAATGGTTTGGGCTGGAAGGGACCTTAAAGCTCATCTTGGTCCACGCCCTGCCATGGGCAGGGACATTTTCCCCTATCCCACGTTGCTCCAAGCCCTGTCCAACCTGGCCTTGGACACTTCCAGGGATGGGGCAGCCTCAGCTCCTCTGGGCAGCCTGTGCTGCCCAGAGCCTCACCTCCCTCACAGTAAAATGTCTTGTTTGTGATGTCTTTTTCAGCCTTGGGCTTTTGGAGTGTTGGATGTTTATGTGTTTTGAGTTTGTTTTGTTTTTGAGGTGTTTCTGCTCTCCCTTCTCTGTGTTTCTGGTTCATCAAACAAAATAAATGGTCTCAATTTTTGGCGTTCCAGTGTCAAATGACCCGTGCCATTGTCCATGCATCCTGCTCTGCTGGAGTGTTAGTGGATGTCACCTGCAGGTATTGAATAAAGATAAGAATAGGTCGATTGTTCCATCTTCATTTGTTTTGGTATTTCTCTGGAGAAGTGAGGCAGGCAGTTTCCCAAATGAGGAGGCAGAGCCTTCTCTGTAGCTGTGATGTTGTGCTGAGGCCGGCAGGACAAGGCTGGAACAAGCTGGGAATCCAGGCTGTCCTGATTTGAATCTTGATTGTGGACCTGTGACAGTGAGCAAGGGAGGATTTGTCTTTTGCAAGTTGTAAAAGATGAAGTTGCTGGATTATATTTCATCACAAAAAATGGTCTGTATTGCAGATCAAGGTGCTGGTGAGTCATAGGCAGGGCCAGAAAACTAATAGGCAGGTACAGCTCCTGTATTCAAACATACAAGTACACATGTGCTCTTTAAAATTCTTATTTCTCTGCTGAGCAAAGACCAATTTCATGAATTAATGGACACTGACATATAAAGACATTTTCTTAAAAGAGCATTTGAAGCTTTCGGGTCTTTTGGGGTAGATATATGGTGTTTAACAGCAAGGACATTTCCCACAAAATTACTGCTGGGCCTTCATTAAGTTTTAAAGATTAGAGATGAGCAATTAGGCACGCTCCAGGTGTTTCCTCTGCTATAGGTAATACTGGATTTTATTAGAATTATGACCTTTATTTGCTTTTGAATCATGTCCAGCAAAATGGAATTCTCACTCGTTATCAGTGAATTGGATTTTGGTTTTGGGAATGAACCATGTGTGCTCTTATTTGTGCATAAGAGTTTCTTCCATGCCAAAAAAACATGGATTATGATGAAGAAGAGAGGAAAAATAATTCCTCGCTAGAGTGAAACATAGAAGACTATGTATGTTAAAAAAATTGCCAGTTTCTTTTTATAAACTGGCGTTACTGGAGAGGGCAAGGTCTGTTGCTCAGCCATTCTTCTGTGGAAGGTAAATTTGCTATCTGACTTGAACTCAGTCTTCTGGCAATCAGTGTGCAGGGCCAGAGTAGCTGGCTTTAAAAAACACAGCAAAAGTGTACGAAGAAAACCCCCATCCTTGTCTAGCCTAATTCCCTTGGCTTGCACGAGGGAAATTCCGAATTCAGCAAATGGAACAAGTGTGCTCCAAGCCTGCTCTGTTTGGGAGCAGTTGATAAATTGTGTCGAATCAGTCCTGTGTACTTGGAATTAAATCCTGCACATTTTTGAAGAAACACTTGCAAATATTACCACTCTTCAGAAGTGTCTGGAGCAGTTGGTGCTGGTACAACACTGGCCAGGCAGGAATGGAATTAAAATATTTCCCCTCTGCCGTCTGCTCCAGGCTTATCAGCTGCGGATGCCATAGAGAAACTTGGTCTATCTGTAGTACCCTGATCCAAACTGAAAATATTTTGCTGCATAAATATTTTTAAAAGAACTCTTTCAGCCACTTGGGCTTTCACGGCGATGCTTTAGTTGCAGTCAGTTTGCCTCCCCACAAAACTCAGCATAAATAAATACTTATTTCAGTGGTTCAAGAAATGTAATTTTAAAATTTTTAAATTATTTTTTTATTTTATTCTTTTTGCCAAAGACAGCCAGTGAGTGTACTTCATCTCTCACCCTGCACTGGGTGAATGTATGTAACCTGTGTGGGAAAGTGTGCTCCATGTTTTCCTCTGCCTTTCTATCCTGTCAAGCCAGTGATGCTCCATCAGCATCAGGGACTAGGAATGTGACACGCTCAGTGTCCCTGACCATGGTGGCCCTGCCGTGCCAGGGCCATTGGAACCAGCTGATCTTTGAGCTCCCTTCCAACCCAAACCGTTCTGTGATTCCATGATTCTGATTCTGTGATTTTCCAGTAGTGCATTTTTACATTGATACGTCTTTAGTTTGTTATCTAGATGCACCTAAATTTAGGAGCCAGTGAAGCGTGTGTTCACAAGATTTTATTTAATAGACATGGTTTTGCCATGGTTAAACCAGAAATAATTCATCGAACAGAAAATGTCATTCCCGTGAAGCTACAATTTGGTATACCACTTAGAAATAGAAGTGTGGATTTTCTTAAATAACTTACTTAGTTAAATAAATCTAAATAAACCCAGACAGTCCACTTAGGTACGGAGGAGGCACTAGAAGACAGGAAATGTGTGGAAAACAGAGAAGTGCACTCACAGGAACACATGAAATCCTAAATGCAGCTGAACTGTGTGTTCCTTCCCGTTTTCTGTCCCCTGTTGGGATTGTGTCCGTGTGGTACAACTGGAGATTGGCATGCCAGGAACATGACAGGGAGAGAACAGATTGCTTCCCATCCCTGAAATAGAGAATTTAACCTCTCTGTGGCACTTGGGTGTCAGCACAGGAGAAGCCAAGCATGCCCAGGCTGTGTGTGTTTGTGATAGCACTTGTTCTGAATTCACACCTCATCAATCCATTATTTAGGGAAATGAGGGAAGAAAGGAGCCATGTCTTAATTGGGGTTAGGTGGATGATAACGTCAGGCAAGCAAGAGGCCAACCTGTGCCTGAGCCGACGGCAAAACGTTTTCTGGGTGGGACAAGGTGGCTCTGTGTTCTGGGATTGTCACCATGGACACAGAGAAAGTCTCTGAGCCATGGACACTGCAGCTTCTTGGGTCTCAAAGCCTTTTTTGCTGCTTCAGCTGCTAGCTTGCTTTAGGATGGAAAACGGCAGTGTGCAGGCACAGTGTTTAATTTTTTTCACTTCTCTGCAAGAAAATAAACTACCTGCAGGTAGAGAAAGACCATCGAATGCTTTTTAAAAAGCAGCTGAAGCCATGGTCATAATTGGGAAGAATTTTGAAGTAGCGGTTATATAAGGCAGGAGAAGTGGAATTTTTTAAGCACATTCCTGAGGGAGTGAGTGGGAGAAATCATTCTGTCTGCTGAGAGCATGAAATAATGTGTGTGCATTTTGGGGCTTTGTTAGAAGGCAAAGTGTGGTTCGTGTGATTCCATTTGTTTACCTACTTAATTCAAATCTCTCTCTTCCATCTATAGGCTAATCAAGAGCTCCATAGTAGTCAGGCACTTGAAAATTTTAACCTTTGTCAAATTGTTGTTTTGTTGCATTTTCTTGTCTCAGTAACACACCTTGGAAATTGCAGATTCAAGGAGAGAATGAGAATTTTCTTCTCTTTTTTTCACCCCAAGGGAAGGCAGGAAAAAAGAAAAATCGGTTTTTTTCAGCTAGAAAAGCAAAAGAAAAACAAGTGGATGGGCAAGACACAAAGCTTTTTATTTTGTTGGCTCCAGTATTGTGTTTCTTACCAGCAGAATATCTGCAGCTCTAGTAGCTGTATTATGGCTTATAAGATAGGTGATGATAGGGCTTGGATGGTCTTGGAGCAGCCTGCTCTAGTGGAAGGTTCCCTGCCCATGGCAGAGGGCTTGGAGCTGGATAAACTTTAAGGCCCCTCCAAGCCAAATCATTCTGTGATTCCATGGCCCCAGTAAGAAACCCCAGCGACCCAGAGAGGCTTTTATTCCAGCCCATAAAATCCTTCAATGTGGCTGATGCAAGGGATATTTATAGGCTCAGAAGGAATACTGATGAGAGATTTTTCCGGAGCAAATGAAATAAAAAGGAGGTTTGTTCGCAAGCAAGGGCTCTAAATCATGGTGAAGCTAACATCTTAATTTTGAGTCCAGCTGGGAAAAAGTTGGAACAGCAATTTCAGACCCTGTACAGGGAATGCAGGTAATCTCAGAAGAAAAGGAGGTATTTCCTTGTCGAACCAAACCTTCCAGCTTAGATCCTAGAATTGCAATTGGCTGTATTTTCAAGCATGGGGTTTCTTCCTTCGTCCCACAGGAATAAGAATGAAGGCAGATGGGAAGAAGTGGAGGGGGAAGGAAAAAACCAAACAAAGGCACTTTTCCTGAACTGGAAAAGTTTGGAGGATTCTAGAAAATGTAGTCAATGCAGAGCTATTTATCAGTGTTGGTCTGGGATAGTTCCATGGGCTGTTTTAAATGCCTTACATTAGATATTTATTTTTCCATAATACTAGGAAACCTTGTGCACTTCGTGAGGCACCAGATGTTAGCTTGGGATTGCCTTGGGACAACCTGGGTGTCACTGGCACCACAGATAACTCCAGATATGCAGTAAGATCCATAGACATATCTAGCTGTTATTTTGCTGGTGAAAATCAGGATTTACATTGCTCCGCACTGAAAGAGGAGCTGTTCCTCCCTTTTTCCTTTTCTTATTTTTTGTTTGGGGGTGGCTAGCTAAAAGCATATAAAGGATGAATTAAAAGCTGTTTGCACTTTATGCCATTAATATATCAGAATGCCAATGTCTCCAGCAACCTCGCTATTAACATTAAGTGGAAATTTATTGTCCTTGGAGTTGACTTGTAGCATTGGCAACAAACAGAATTACTGTCGTGGGGTTTATGTTGGGTTTTATTTGACAGCCCAGGATGATGCATTTCTCAAAGCACTTGAGATGCAATTTCAGAGAAGCAAATGAGAATCAGTCAGTGGGTCAGAGCAACACAGTTCAAAGGCCCATAGTTCATAAAATATTTATGTGCTGTTACAAAAGTAAAGAGGAAAGGGAGCTTATGTAACATACCAAAAAACTGAAGAGCCAGCAGAAAACTTCCTCTCCCATCCCACAACTGAGCTGAACTTACATATTTCCAGAGAAAGTGTGTCCAGCCATGGCTTTTCCACAGCTATCCCAGGATGTCTGCCATTGCAAATCCACTAATTCGGTTCCTTGCTATTCTATTGTTCCTAGACGGATGCATCATGTCCAAGCTATGCTCACTGTAACCAGCTGCAGAAAACTAGTTTGCCACAAGATTTTTTTTGTTTTGGTTTGGTTTTTTTTGGTATAATAATGTAATCTGCAAGGGAAAAGGGGAAGGAGGAGAGCAACATCAGAAAATATACTGGATGGTTTAAATTCGAATGACATTTCAAAGAAAATCACTCCAAAACACCACAACCCCCCCAAGCAGAAAAAAAAAATCTTAACTTCCAGGCAGTAAAAACCTGAGAGGAAATTTTGTTGTCTGTTTGCTGGCTCATGGTATCCTTTACACTGTTGTTGCATATTGTCATTCAGATTTTTGAATTTATCTGGATTTTTAGGTAAGTGTCTATTTGGTTTTAAAACACTGATCTTATATTGGCTCTATGTCTAAACTATTAAGCACTGAAAGTTCTAATGGAAAATGTAAAAAAAATAATGAAAGGCTTAATTTAAACTTTTGGGTAATGTTACTAACTGGAGGAAGCCCTGTTGGAATCACTAAGTTCTGCTCTGATTCTAATGTGGTTTTTATAGATTTTTCATCTTTCCCTTCTTTCTTTCATCTCCTTTCTCCCTAGTGTGGTGCAGCAGTCACCATCCTTACCAGGAGACGTGGCTGCAGTTTCCCCAGGTGGCCATCAGCACTGCTTCCCTCTTGATGAAGCAGATTATATGAGAAACACGGGAGAAACTTCCAAGTCAGAGCCAGAATGCATATTTAGCCCAGGCTCTTGGCTCCCAAGGAATGCAGGCAGAGGCTTTACAGAGCTTTTGCTGCTCTCCCATTCTGCTGCTGCTGACTCTTTAGCCACCTCCCCTGCATTTTGAACACACAGACTTAAGCCTGGGTTTGAGAAGCAGATGCTTGACTTTAACACAAATAATAGCAAAGAAGTCGGTCCTGCAGTTTATCAAGCACTGCTCGTGAAAAGCTGGGCATGAAATGGACTGTTGAGGAATTTTACAGTCATGCAGCCGGATTACCAGAATTCAAAATACATTAAGTGCTGGATATTGAACAAGCCAGCTGGGAGAGTTCATGAAGAACCAAGGCAGCGTGGTTAAGTTGCAGGGGCACATCCGCAGAACATGTCAAAAACGTGTTTTATAGTGTGTACCCACTCCTGTGAGAAACCTGGTGAGGTGATCCTGGACAAGCCCAGTGCTCTGACAATATTTGCAAAGTTGGCAGTGACTTACTGCACTCACTTTGTACAGCTGTACACAGGAGTGTTGATTCATGTTAGGTGGGACACGTCATACACTGCTGTCACTAATGGGACAATAGAGATAAGAATGTTGTCACCCGGGGAGCTGACAGGCTCCCTGGAGGGTTCACAGCTTCCCCTGGCTGCTTGTCTCCTGTGCGAGCCATTGGAGCTACACCCCACAGATTCATTTAGGGAATGGCAAAGTGTCCTGCAGACAGCGCTGAGCAGATGTGATGTTGTGGTTCCAGCCGTGTTCCGGACGTGTTCCGTCCCCTGAACACAGACACTGCTCTGTGGTGGTGTCACCACTCGTCACCTCTCTGTGGTGTGGAACAGCCTTAGCACACACGCTGCTACACAACGTCCACAAATTGCTGTGGGGCTGATTTGCTCCTCCTTTAACCCTCCTGGCTCCTGAGGAGGATAGAAATATTCAGCTTTCTCACTCAAGACAGATGCAAAACATGCCTGATTCTTATCTCTTCTCCTTCCCTCTTTTCCCTTTACAATCCTTACAATTTCCAAATTTCTATCCCCACCCAGAGAAGAATGTTGAAAACAACAAGAACATCTAAATAAAAATAACGAGCATCATCTAAATGATGATGCTTTGTTTGGCGTTACACCATTTTGTTAATTTTGATGTTATTGCCAGATTTTTAACCACTGAAATATGTAATTTCACAACCTGGACAGGATGTAAGTGATTTGGAAGCCACAAGTTATTTGCCACTGATTAAGTAACGTTCCACATAGTTAATTGTGCCTCATAGTTAAAATGTTCCTCATAGTTAATTGGATGGGTTATGATCTTGCTGTCCTGTTTTCCAGCCGATGCTTGGCTCCCACCAGAAACCCTGGGGTTGGAGACCAAATGTGTAGGAGCTGCTTTTCTGTGATGGTGATCATTTCAGTTTGGCACCTCTGAGAAAACAGAGCATGTCCTTTTCATCTTGAAGGATCAGGTTTTTTTAAAAGGAAGCTTAATAATGCAGATTGGGAATCCGTGGTCTTTTTTTAGTTCCTGTAACCTCTATTGATTTCATGGAGATTTAGGGACCTTTTTGAGAATCCCTATTTGTGTCTTTAGCTGTAAAAAATATAGACTAGTTTGTAAAATTCCTTTGGAAGTGCACTTAAACATCAGTTCAAGAACAGCCTGTTGTTTAAATCCATCCCGTCCAGGAAAGCTCTTCTGTCTCCAAGGGATTTAAGCAGGTGTGGAAGCTCTATCCATACAAAGGGATCTTCTCAAGTCAGATCTCCATAGCTATTTAATGAATCACACACTGATAAATGCTAAAAGTGTTTCCCTTTCTCCTGAACAGCTAGTGTTTCTCGAAGAATCACTACCTCTACCTTTTATTTTTAATTTTTAATGAGTGATCTTCATTTTCCAGGGGTTGTTTGCCCTTAAATCCCTTCTCACAGTGTTTGTGATGCAAATGTCTCTCTACTAAATAAATGTTTTTGGACAGGGGGAGAAAGCCCCACAGAAGGCAGCCTCCAGTGCTGATGGTATCTACATAGGTTCCATTAGTGTATTAGGAGTTGCTGGATATGTTGAATGCACACTGCCAAAACTTGGTGTGTGTCCCATTTACACCTCACTTACTCTTATCCAGCTCACTCCATTACATGAGTCATTTTTGTGGTATTTTGTCTGGGATCAAAATCACCTACTAGCATCTTAAATAAGGCACAGCTTCATTAATACATTAACATTTTATAGTAAATATTTTATGTATGCTTTGTCTGCTTTTATACATAGTTGCTAGACATGTAAGAGACTCTGTTTCTAGATTTTTGTTGGACCAACAGTGATAGGGCACCTGTTTCCATCCCCCCCTGTATTTTATGCTCCATTTTATTTCAAGGGATGTTTCACCACAGCCGCAGCTCCTGTTAGGCTTTTGGGCACTGTCTCAACGCAAGCAGCAAAGCAAGATGGGAGCGAAGAGCAGTGTGAATGAGAGTTAGGAGGGATTAGGGAGTGCGGCAGTGACATCCAAGAGAGCACTGCTTGTTTTGCTAAGCTGGATTTAGGAGAGAAATAAGGAAGCATTTTTCCAAATCTCTTCATTATTCGTCGCACACTGGCCTAGAAACAGATGTGCTGTTAACCTCTGTCCCGTGTTAACTCCAGCTTGTTCCCTTCTCTGGTGTGGGAGCCTGAGGGAGGGGGAGAAATGCGGCAGGGTGGTGCGAGGGGGCTTTGCAGTGTCCGTGCCACGGCATCTTGCAACCATCACAAGTGACACGGGGAGTTCTCCAATTCCATCACATTCCTGCTCCACAGAGCAGCCCTACATTTCTCCTAGGCCTTGCCTTATTTTTGGCAGGGAGCAAAGGTAGCAACTCAAATCCATTGGTACGGGAGCAGAGAAATTCCTATGAAGTACCACAGAGCTTCATCAAGTACCATTAGCGACAGCACAAGAGGGAGGGGCCTCAAGCTGTGCCGGGGGAAGGCTTAGGTTGGATAGTAGGAAAAATGTCTTCCCTCAAAGGATTGTCAAGCTCTGGAAGCACCTGAAGCTCAAGTCACCACCTCTGAGGGATTTAAAAGACACGTAGTGTGGCACCTAGGGACATGGTTTAGCAGTGGAGTTGGCATTGTCAGGTCACTGGTTGGACTCGATCCTTGAGGTCTTTTCCAGCCGTGGGCCACAGTGACCTTGTCATGTACCTGCTGAAGTTGCTTTGTTCCTTTTGAGTTCCAACATGTGGTGCTTTGAATACAGACATTTTACTTCTCTTTTTCATGCTGTACTATACAGTGTGTGCTGTCTCTGATGTGGTAGTTAAAAATTGTCACAGAACTGACTGACAGCCCTGCAACACTGCTCCCCACTCCTTCTCCCTGTGCTGCAGCAGCACACCTACATCCACTCAGATACTGGCAGTGAAAGCAGTTCCTTTCCATGTGGAATCTCCCCTGTGAGTAAACAAAGATGTTCTATTTCCCCGTGGTGTCAGTCAGGAACCTGTCATGTGGGACCCAGGTTAATGCAATACCTCGTTATCTTAATCCATTATTTCTTTGGGAACCACACACAGTGCCTTTGTCCTGATCAAAACTGAACATGCATGTTGTGGTCAGTTCTGAAAAAGAGATTTTAATATAATATTTCTCAGGTGAATCAGAAAGTAGAAAGAAAATCCAGCAGCCAGCAATGTGTGACGGAGCTCATACGTAACTGCTGGCAATCATTGTAAATAAGTAGGTGCCTGTAAGCACTGTATTTTAACAAGTCCGGTTACAAACTGGTTTAGCGTCAGGATGAGACTCGTTTGCATCCTGCCACATCTTTTATCAGGACTGAAAAGCCCATTTTGAGCTTTAGCTGTGTTGTACAACAGGCATAGTTCCATCCCTGCTCAAAGGGATGAGCAACACAAAAGACTCAGAAACTGATATCAAAGTGTCAGAGGGACAAAAGAACTGGAGGTCAGTGGGAATGCGCAGGCTGAAAACTGCAGAACCCAGCAGACAGCATCTCTTGGCTCCCAGCCTTCCCTCCCTTTCAAGGCAAGGTTATTCCTCTCGCTAATGATTCGGTGCCACTGCTGCTGCCAGTAAATGTCAGCCCAGAAAACCAGCGATATTGTTAAAAAGTCAGAATGGTTGGGGTTTTTTTTTGTCCAGATAAAGCTGTTCTTCATATCATCAGGGCTGTAGCTTTTCTGGGAAAATTACTCTGGAGTGGCATGAAGCAATTGTAGGTGGTGTCTGTCCCAGGATGCCTGTAGGGACAGCAGCAAAGGGCATCGCTCCCTCGCTGCCAAGAGTGAGACCTTAAATGAGGGGGGTCTGGGTGGGCACTGCACCCTCTGTGAAACTTAAACTTACGTTGCTTAAGTGAATGGCACTCAGTTCTGAGTAACACCTTGTCGTTTCGTGTGAAGCAGCATCAAATGCCACTGGCTGAAATGCATCATTATGCTCTAAAGACCTACAGCAGGTGTCCTGCTGTCTTGGACTGCTGTGCCATGCACCGGGGATGAAGGAAGAGATAATCATGCACATGTACACATTTTACAATGATGTTATGTGATAGAGTGCATTAAGTAGAACAAATAGAATAACAGAGTTGAGATGAAACAGAAGTAATCATCCATGAATATTTCTTAATTAATCAGCATTCCCGATGAACCTCCACATGAAAAAAAGGAGTTTGATGCATTAATTCATAGACTCGTTTTGATACTTTGATGACTCTGAGCAAAAATTTGTCTAGAAGCGTATTCAATTGAAATGGATAGAATGAGTCTTTTATTTAAATAGGTACATATTCATTAAGCGGTGCAGAATCTGTTCTCTGTCCTGTAACAGAATCTTGGAGACAGTTGAGCTTGAGACATCTCACAGAGCAGGATAATAGGAATATTATAAATACTAAAGAGAGGTTATAGCTGTTACCACTTAATCACCATACTCTCACAATAATAATTTATCTCTAATTTTAAATTGCTGTCTTTAAGACTTATCCAAGGATTCAAAAGAAACTTAATGGCCTGTGATACACTTATGCTCACTAAAGCAGTGGAACTATGATGTTCTCCAATGTCACACTCAGAAATGGTGTGTTTATGTAGTTGTTCAGTGGTTAATAAAAAATTACAGCTGTCACAAAGCTTGGATGTTGTGAAGGTATCTAAAACTCTTGAGATGTCTCTGAAGCACCACATGGTCCTAATTTTTTTTCAATGTCATAATGTTCTTTAATTATAAAGCAATTACCTCTCTCAAATGATACCATATAAGCCCGTGATGTGGTAGTTGTTAACCTGTATTCTACATCTTGTCGCTGTGCCCTCAGTCATCCTTGCTGTCAATTCAAGGTCATTTAATAGCATTTAGCTTGATATAGGCTCCAAGTGCTGGATGTATGAATAATAGATAAGGGTAGTTTTAATTCAGAAACAGTACTAAATGCTCAAAATGAGTACTTTAATTAGAGAGTAATATAAGACAATAACTGTTTGGCTGCTACCTTAAGGGCTGCCATCAAGTACATCATTCTTATGAGAGATGTCTTCTTATCAAAGGCAGCCATGTAATAAATGTCTTTTGCATCCCTCGGGTGCAGCCACTGAATAAATTCTTCCTATATAAAGATGAACCAACTTTCCTAAACTGTCACGGAATTAGGTGGAAAATGTTTCACACATATGTGTGGCAGGTTTTTATTTTCGGTCACGTAAAAACGCCTGTGTTTTTGGCAATTAATGTATTCTTTTAGACAGAACGAGACACCTTGAAGTTTTGCCCTGTCTGTAACAGTGACTATTCTGGGATATTAGGAGACTCTGGGGCGCTGCTCTCCCCAGCACAGCAGAGAAGAGAGGCTGGAATGAAGGCACCTCTCCTTTACAAGCTGTTATGTGCCGTGTCCCTGTCCTGGCACGCTGGTCCCGCTCCAGCCTCACTTTGGGAGTAGCCGAGGAGGGGATTCTTCTGTACGCAGTTTTGAGACTCCATTTATCTCCTTTTCTTCTGTCTTTTCTCCTGCAAAAATGACCAAGGCAGGACTAAAAAATCATCTCTAACTAATCACGGAGTCATTTTAGGTTTCTTTCCCTTGTAGCATGGTGATTAGGTGTCATATCCGCTGGGATCTGTTGTTGCTGAGAGCCCAGAATTTGGTGGCAAGGTCTGGATTAGTGGTTGGCATGCAAAGCATTCAGTCAAATTGTTTTCTTTCCATGTCACTCCCATGTAGACATGAAACCGCGAGCGCCGATTATGCAATCACGCATTTTCCCCCCTTTTTCCTAAATGAATGACAGTGATAAAGCTGGAAACGTTGTGCTCTGTTTCCACAGCTGCAGCAAACTGGGAGCAAAGAAAACAATAGCTGCACATACACATGTGCATTCCAGCTGCTGCCAACTCCCACATTCACCCTTATCCTTGCTGTCCTCCCACTGGAGCAGATAAATTGCCTCAGTGACAGGAAAGGTTGGTAGCGGATAAGCTGCCAGTTTAATAATGTTTGGTAGAAAATCAGGATTAGGGTATGAAAATACTAATTGCAACTTTATTTGGAGGGTGATTTAAAGTTCAAGCTTCTGGAACCAGGGAGAGTAACCCTGAGGAAACACAGATGAGGGTTTCTGTTCCTCTTCCCTCCCAGCTTGGTCCCACAGTCAGATATTTTTCCTTTAAAGTGCACAGCTCTGGAGACAGCAGTTGCTTTCCCGCTGTTCGCTGAGCTCTGCCTCGCTCCTGGGGTGCCAGTTGCATCTGCAGGAGCTGGGAAGATAAAAGAGAGAGGATCTGGTGCATGTCCTGGAGGTGTAAAACTGTTGGAATATAGAGCTATGGAGAACAGCATTTTGTGGCATGGTTCCCCAGTTTTCAAACATTACTAGGTGCCAGGTGATAAAAATCCCTTTCACAGTATAAACAGTATCAGGGTGTAAGGACATTATTTAAATGACCAAGTGCCAGGGCTGGTGTGAGATCAGAATTTCGAGATGATTCTGAGATTGAGTTCATGCATCAAAATCCAAATGGCATTTGGTGAAATAAGGATACCTCAGCTCCTGTAGGTCCTTGGGGAAAGGTCATGGGAACAAAACAGGTAACATTATTAGTCTGCAAGTAAATTGCTACTTTATTTTACTGTCTTTTTCTTCTCCTGGATTCGATGGAAGAACCTTTACTCATTTAAAAACAGCAATGAAAAACTTGAAAGTAGGGCAAGATACGGAATCTTCCAAATGACATATTTGCAATAGCATTGCCAGAGTGATAAAACAGTAAATAACGTGAGTTAGATTTTTTATGTAAACACTTGGTTTAGAAGTAGATGCTTTTTCTGCTCTGATTTATAAGCACATAAAAATTCAAGGAATACAGCTGAGGATGAAATGAATGTGTGTGTATGTCTGAGTGAACACTTCAGGTTTGATTTGTGTGGGCTGACAGTGAAAGTCTGTGAAGGTTTGGAGTTTGCGTTTGGTCTTTAATGTTACATTTTCTTCTCTAATCCATTTATACTTATAACCCACCTTCCCCCAAAATCCCAAACTCATAAGCCAGAAGATAAAAATGGTTAAATGATAGATAATGAATGATAGATTTAATATAGAAAATTGTATTTTTCTGCTGTTTTTGAAAGCTGAAATGTGCTTAGTTACATAGTGGAGGCTCAGGGCTCCTTGGGATAGGCTCTGAGCAGACTGTGTTGCATGAAAACTTTTATGCTGACACTTAGAAGTGTATCCCATGGGATTATACACAGTTGCCATAGACTATAAGCACTGAAGAAATGGGATAGATGGGAGTTAGCTGAACCTGATCTTGTCCAGAGCAGATACCAAACTTGCTGCCCTAAGGAGTGCCAGGCCTGCTTTGGCTCTCATGGGAGCTTGGCAGTTGGAGATCAGCAAAGTCAGGACTTGTCATCAGTCTCTAAGTTAGGAAAAGAATGGAGATAAGAACGACATGAACATTTAGAAAACGTTTTGCTTATCAGCAAATTGACTTAATAGCAGTGAGGGAGAAGCACTGTGGCTACGCTCTCTGGCTTTGTTGTCATCAGTCTGAAGGGACCAGGACTTGCTGATGGCTTGGCAGCAATTCGTGTCAGGCTGTGATGGCTTTATTTGCATCTCATTTAAATCAGCTCAGCTCTACCCTCTGCCCCAGTGTCTCCTGGATCAGCCCACCCCTTTTCCAGCTTTACCCTGAGTTTAGTTTTAAAAGCCTCAGCATATGCAGCATGAAACGTTTCATTTCTATGGCAGACATTTCTGCTGCAGAGTCATTTTTGTGTGATTCTTTCATGCTGGTCCATATCCGACATGCCCGTGGTCAGGATCACCCTGCCCTGCTCTTCAGCAGCCTGGGTGGAAGGCTGAAAGCAGAAGAGCTCCTGAACAGCTCCTGTTCCCCTCACAAGCACCCTACAGAGCTCAGAACAACTTTGAGGTGACTCAGAGTGAACATCCCTTCCCAAAGTAACAGCTTTTTCAAACATGTGGCACTTGTGGGCTCCATGCTAAGGCCTCAGGCCACTATAAAAATGTCTTCGTTTTATCTGTTTTCTCTCACTGGTGATTGCATCCTGCTTCTGATGATTTGCTGGTGACAGGTGGAATGTTGGGGTTTTTGCTCCCCAGTAACTTGGACCTCTGAGGACTGAAAGCCCCCAAAATCACATATTTTTCTATTTTTTACTCACTTGGAATTCCTCTATTTCAGCTGTTGAGTTACACAAATAGTTTCAGGTAAGATGTCAAAGACTGCTCTTTAGTAACCCCTAAATCTACGTTCTAGACTGGTATCTACTTGTTGTATTTTATTGTTTTTAGCAAGGAAATGCACAATCATCAGTAATGATCCCTTTAATTTATGTAGCATGCAGACCTCAGTGCTGTCACTCTCTATGCAACTCCTGGCAAATGTGGGGTTTTTATTTAAAGTATTCTTGAGATTTTTTTTTCAACATATCCTGAGCTATGCAAGCATAATAAAAATACATTTTCCACATGTACTAACTAGAGCTATGCTAGCAAAAGTTCATGAAATTAGAAACTTCCAACTGAGCTTCTTTGTTAATCTTCAGTGAGCCTTAAAAGAATCTCAGTTTGAAGACAATTAATGCAGTATTTGAAAATTGTGAGAGCTTGAAATCAATAGTGTTGTACATGCACATTACGAAATTAGAAACATCCCAGCTCCTTCCTCAGTGCAGAACCCACCCCGAAGTGAAGGGGGAAAACGCTCAATAGAAAACTCCTTAGGGAAAGGTTTTTTCAGGAAAGTTGGTTTGGCCTACATATGTGTAAGGCTGCGCAGGGGATGTGAGGCGTGCCGGGAGAATCTCTGTCCCTCCACAGATCCTCAGTCCTGCTCTCTGCTGCAGGGGAATAGCAGTGAAGGTGGGCAAAGATTCTGTCCCCGATCTCCTGCTCTGCAGATGAGAACTGGGAATTAATTCAGCACTGCTGAGGGCATCAGAAGGGGGAAATGAAGCCTCCCAATGTTAACACATTCCTCAAGCTCAGGTCTCACTGACTTCAGCGTGCCTGCTGTGGTTTCCATCCGTAACACTCCAGCACTTCAATGTGCAGTTGACCTTCAGCAACTTAATGGTCTCTGCACCTTGAGACTGGAGGTAGGAGTGGTGTGGAAGCCACTGCCTGAGCTTTGTGTCCAAATTAAAACAGGAGGGGAACTCGTGTTGGAAAGGGATGTCATGAGCTCACACTCAGGAGGGAGGATTTCTTTGCTTATTTATTTATTTTAAGAACCCTCTGAAATATTTCTCTGAGCATCCAAGAGGCTAAGGGCTATGAAGTCATCAGGATGCTCCCAGAGGGAGGCTGCTGCTTTAAAGTTTCCCTTACAAACAAGAAAACAGCTCAGTGTGTCAGTGAGCCAGCACCGAGCAGCTGCCTTGGCTGCAGCACTTATCACAGTGGGTTTACTGTGTACATCTGAACAGCACACCAGGAAAACAAAAACAAGAGTAGAAAATGCACAAAGAGCCACCCCTGTGTAGCGAGGAGAAATAAATTTTCATTATGCATCTTATTAGCTGGACATTTTGCACGAATTTTACTTAGTTCCTTGTTCTGCAAATTTCGAATTTCAGGTATTCTTAAGGAAATAGCTATGATCCAGAATCTCAGAGGAGTAGGGAGAAGAAGAGCATAGCACATGCATATAAAGTATTCCCAAGTCTTGAACCCTTTCTCTTTATACAGACTCTTATCAGTTTACTGCCTTTATGTAAATAACACCCATGAGGGTCAAAGTCTAAAAAACAATGAAATTAGATTCTGTGGCCTGTCAGCATTTGCTTAGATTTGACTGGTTACTAGTGCTGAAACTGTAATAATGAATTCCAGACTATTCATAGTCCTAACTTTCTTTCTGCATTTAGGATTAAATTCAACCAAATCATTCTGAAAAAATGGAAGCGATGAAATCTATAGGATGTATCTCACAGACATTTCATGGCAGTTGGTGAGCTCATGACTTTATCTGCTAGAGAACTCCCCCAAAATCAACATCTGCCTCTTATTCCCTTTATGTTTTGTCTAGTTCAGGTTTTTTTGCTCTTGCCCAGTCTGAAAACAGTTTCAAAACAGTTGTTTTGAGACCTTTTTCCTATTACTATTAATGCCATTGCTTCCATATCGTCACTGTCTTTTGCTCAGATTACTTTGTTTTCCTGTGAATGCTCTGCAAGTCCTTTGAAAATGAAATACTTTCACTGAAAAAGTAATATTGGCCCATAATGGATCAATTAGAAAGGCATGTGGTGCAGAAAAGTGAACAAATCTTGACCATTTTTGTCATAGTGAACAGTCTTCTGATAATCAGAGGTTGATGTTTCTTTGAAGCATTTCTACACTTGAAATATTTTGACTTAAAATGTAGTAGTTTGCAGATTCCTTTTTTACGTGTATGAGTATAAAAACGTGTCTCTTTGTCTGTGTGCCTGTAGGTATATTCCGAAGCACAGCCATGCCAAAAATAGCACACAGACACACACACATCTGGGAAACACACCAAAGTCTCCTGCAAAGAGGCAGCAGCAGGGAATATATGTGCTTATATTGTATGGATGCATGGATGTTATATGTGCATTGTTGTCAGCTTATTGAATAACTTCCTGAGGGCACTGCTGAAACAAGATGCAGTACTGAATGCCTGTATGACTGAGGCTTGTTCTTCATATTTCTTGGTTCAATATTTGTCAGATCAACAGTGTTGGAATTTCATGCTTGGATCTCTAGTTGAAAAGCCCTCGCTGGGGA
Source organism: Melanocharis versteri (assembly GCA_013397845.1). Taxonomy (NCBI): domain Eukaryota; kingdom Metazoa; phylum Chordata; class Aves; order Passeriformes; family Melanocharitidae; genus Melanocharis; species Melanocharis versteri. The sequence continues at coordinate 7,199 of VZTG01002805.1, read as the reverse complement.
ATCTGTGTGGTGTTTTAGGAATTCTTGGTGGGAATTAACGTTGTGTGACTATCATGCTTTCTGTGTAGGCATTGCCAGGAGGCAAATTGGTTTGCAGTGTTTTGCAGATTCTGTGGCCTGTTCCCCTCAGGCCCAGTTTCTCAGTTTCCAGAGGAGAAGGGTGCTGGAAAGGATCTCTGTCACAACAGGATCCCTTTAGAGAAAATCCTGACTTCCAGCAAAATTAGCTTATTAGGGGAGAAACTGCCCAGCTGGGACTGGGGGCTAGCCTTGTGATCGAGGAGGCTGTCAGAGTTAAGAAAGCAGAAACTATTGACTAAAATAGCCGTGTGGGGACAAGGACCTCTCCAGTTGGATCAAAAAATGGGAATTTACTGAAAGGATTTAACCAGGCGGAGGAAAGAGAAGGGGAAGGAAATGAAATGCCTTGTGGACATAGTTCCCTGAGGAGTCCCAAATATGGAATGAGCTGAAGTATGGGGCACTGCATGGCTTTCCTGGTTGTAGTTTACCTGTTCTAAGAGAAGAATATCACAGCTGAACCGTGGGAAGGATGTGGGACTTGTGTGTGTGTGACGTTTCTTTTACAAAAGCGAAGTGTAGATCCCGGAAACCCGTGATTTTCAGGGTGTGCTTTAACTCTGTCCTGCAGCATCTCCTGCGTTGTCAGCACCAGCCTGTGAGTTTGGGGACAATTGGGTGGCAGGGCTCCAGGTCCCCAGCCTGGTCCCAGAGACAATGCTGTGCAGAGGGGCCAGGGGGGCCGAGCACAGCAGCAGCGCTGCAGCACGCTGGATCCAGAGCAGCGCAACACCCAGAGCTTCTGCAGGCAATTAGTGAGACCGGAGCTTCTGGTCCCATGGAAATTAGCTCCAGAATTAAATGGGAGTTACACAATCCTTGCAGATTGCCAGCCATTAAAGACAGCTATGGCGCCTTCGAAGATCTTGGCCAGGAAGCCCTCATGTGAAAGCAGGCTTTAAGTTATTTATGGACAGGCAGAGCCTAATGGTTTTAATTTTCTAGATAGCTCAGGAGGCCAATCAGATTGGCAACACCAGCAGAATGTGTCAAGAAGCCCCAACTCCTGCTACCACAAATTAATAAAAACTGGTTTTGGGAGAGATACGCAGTGTTGCTGGACCTGGCTGTTCCATGCATGGCTGAGAATTGAACCTATTCTCACACTGAGGAGGAAGTTGTCTTTGGTCTGCTATCTGCTGTTACATTCTATTTTTTAGTGTCAAACTGATATAAATATATTTGCCCTTGATTTTTGATACTTACTGCTGCCCGTGCTGGATTCATTTTCTCATCATATGGAGGCCATATGTATTCTTTACACATAGCCTGTACTGCACTGCAGAATTTATTATCCCATCCTTTAAACGCATGGCTCTTACACGCTCAAAGCCCAGCATTTTTATATGCTGTAGAGACGTTTCACCGCTAGCGAATTACGAGGCACTGTAAAAATTGTATTTATCCACATAATTTTCTATAGTCATTGTTAAATGGAGACATATGGAGGAAAAAGGGTGCCTCAAAGTACCTGTGCTCCTGTATATGTAGGTATTTTGAGTAGCTCAGATCATGGAGGGAAAGGTTTCATCCAGCAGTGAGGTGAGGACAGATTTGATAGTGTGACCGAGCTGGTTTTTGAAAGCAGCACACGCAGGCACTCCGAAATATTTCCAGAGAAGGCTGTGGCCTGCATAGGGGTATTTTCTGTTAGGGTTAAGGTGTCCATACACCTGAACATTTCCTCCACCAGCCTGATGCCTGTCTCCTCCCGCCTCCAGGTACCAGATCCACACGGGACTGCAGCACTCCATCATCCGGCCGACGCAGCCCAACTGCTTACCTCTGGATAATGTCACGCTACCTCAGAAGCTCAAGGAGGTCGGGTACTCCACGCACATGGTGGGCAAGTGGCACCTGGGGTTCTACCGCAGGGAGTGCATGCCCACGCAGAGGGGGTTCGACTCCTTCTTCGGCTCGCTCCTGGGCAGCGGCGACTACTACACCCACTTCAAGTGCGACAGCCCCGGGATATGCGGCTACGACCTGTACGAGAACGACAACGCCGCCTGGGACCACGACAATGGCATCTACTCCACGCAGATGTACACGCAGAAAGTGCAGCAGATCCTGGCTTCTCACAACCCCAGGAAACCCATATTCCTCTACATTGCCTACCAAGCTGTCCATTCGCCTCTTCAGGCCCCGGGCAGGTATTTTGAACATTACCGCTCGATAAACAACATCAACAGGCGGCGGTACGCAGCCATGCTGGCCTGCTTGGATGAGGCCATAAACAACGTGACCCTCGCTCTAAGGAAGTATGGCTACTATGAGAACAGCATTATCATTTATTCTTCTGATAACGGTGGGCAGCCAATGGCCGGAGGCAGTAACTGGCCTCTCCGAGGAAGCAAAGGCACCTACTGGGAAGGAGGTATCCGTGCCGTCGGGTTTGTGCACAGCCCTCTCTTGAAAAACAAAGGGTCTGTGTGCAAGGAGCTGGTGCACATCACAGACTGGTTCCCCACGCTGATCACGCTGGCGGAGGGGCAGATCGATGAAGACATCCAGCTGGACGGCTACGACGTGTGGGAGACCATCAGCGAGGGCAGGCGTTCCCCGCGGGTGGACATCCTGCACAACATCGACCCGATCTACACCAAAGCCAAGAACGGCTCCTGGGCCGCTGGCTACGGCATCTGGAACACTGCCATCCAGTCTGCCATCAGAGTGAATCACTGGAAACTGCTGACGGGAAACCCGGGCTACAGCGACTGGGTGCCTCCGCAGGCCTTCAGCAACGCGGGTCCCAACCGCTGGCACAACGAGCGCGTCTCCTGGTCAGCCGGCAAAACCGTGTGGCTCTTCAACATCACTGCCGACCCCTACGAGCGCGTGGATCTGTCTGCCAGGCACCCAGAGGTGGTGAAGCAGCTGCTGCGGAGGCTCTCGCAGTTCAACAAGACCGCGGTGCCCGTCCGCTACCCGCCCAAGGACCCTCGCAGTAACCCCAAGCTCAACGGAGGAGTCTGGGGGCCGTGGTTTAAGGAGGACGAAAAGAAAAAGAAATCAGATAAAAGCAAAGGTGCAAATAAGCAGAAGAAGAGCAAGAACAAGAAAAAAGCGAATCGGAAAAAGGGGCAGTCGTTTCATTGCCGGTCACGTCTTGCTGGTGGGTAAACTCTAAGCAGGCTCCTTGGCCAGGTCTGAGTCAGCCTGGCTGAACTTTTTGAACTTCTGATGGAATAGACTAGAAATTCCAGTTCTGCACTATGGATGAAAGTTGTTAGCTTTTAATTTTGTCTCTGATTTCACCAGCACAAGATACCTTAACACTGAGTGACCTTGTGATAGACTTTCTCCTCCACAGGATGAGTGGTCCTCACCCATCACCGGCACATTCCAGATAACAACAGCGATAGCATCTTGTTTCAGGAAGCTTAGCTTTGGTGGACTAATGATGGTTCCTTGCCTTAATTAGCTGGAATCTTTGGAGAGCATGGAGATGTTAATGGCAGATGTTCTCAAGCGGACAGATGGTTCAAAGGGAGAAAGGAAAAACAAAACCTGAGAACCACTGTGGGTCAGTAAGTGTTAGTCATCAACCTATGACATGTTTTGATACAGCACAGCAAAAACCGAAGCCATCAGGGTAACATTCTAGAGGTGCTGGGGAGGGGGGCATGATAGGAGGAAAGCTGCTTTAAATTAGATTTTGTCCATCTTAAATAAATCTGAAATATTTTTAACATTTCCTAGATGTGCTGAGCTCCCCCCATTTGCAGTAAAACACATGAACAGCGAGCACACGCCACACGTAATTTATTACAGGCATAGACAAAAACACATCGCCAAAGTGAATGTAATATTTAAACACTTTAAGATAACTCTACAACAATATGTAAAAGATATAATTTATTTTACAGCACAGTCCTTATTTCTCTTCCATTCAAACTTCCTGGCTGATGCAAGGTACCCCTCTGGGTGCCAGGGTTGTTCGTGTTCTTTTAACTTTGACTTTTTAAATCTTATTTCCACGCTGTCATTCAGAGTTTTATTTAACAGATCCATACCCTCAGAGTACTGTAAACCAAGGAAATACTGTATACACTGCTAGGATGAGGAAGGAGAACAATTCAGGTGCGTCACTGCATTATATATTTGCCTCCAGTGGTTTTGAATGTAACGAAGGGTTTATTTAATTTAGGAGTCATATGAATATTGTTCAGTTTCTGTACAGAAGCTAGGCCATCTTGATGTTCGGGGGGAAAATTCTACTTTAAACCTTTTATTTATGTACCTATTAAAATAGTTTATTTTTATGGCATTCATAAAAGCGGTCTGCCTCTTTTTTGCATCCAAGATAGCAATTCTGGCCTAGTTTATTTTAAACAAACTCAAGTAAGCTGTTTTATTACTATTATTTTTGGTGCAGGGATGTTTTATGACATTTTGCTTCTGAAACAGAATTTCTTCTCCCAATATGTATATCATTTGAGACATGCTTCCAAGTTTGCCCTTTTCCAAGGTGTCGGCATGGATGATGGATGCACGGGCTGGCTGCACATTCGTGGTGTTCTGTGGTAATTGATAAAATGCACATACACGTATGAGCTTCAAGATGAATTATGTCGAGTAAAGTTGATGATTCATTTGTTGAATGGCTATAACGTATTTTGGTAAAATTTCAGATAAGCCTGCTTTTCAGCAGCGTGTCACTTAACTCAGAAATTATATAAATGGATTATGGTTGAAAAATTGAGCATTCCTAAAATCAGTGCCCACAGAAACCTGAATAAAATCCAACTGTCCAGCACTCCAGCACCCCATGACCTTTTCAAAAGGCAACTAACTTCAGGTATATACTGCCAAAACCCAGCAAATTGCATACTTAAAGCTGCAAAGCAGAATAAAGCCGCCATTAACAAAACACAGAAACAAGTCAGGCAGTTCTTAGAGTTACTTCTGTAATGAATATACTGTAGAAATGGACTTCTTGCAGAATTGCATGTAAATGATAATTATAAAAGGCTGGTGTGTATCTGCATAAGTGTTTAATATTGTCACTGTTATTTTTCATGCTGTGTGGTCCTTCAGAAGACTAATCAATTTCTTAGAAATCTGTCTAGCTTTTCTTCACATCCACACTATCCAGTGAGTAATCGGGAACTCGGATGTTCTCTAAATTCTCAATTTTTTTAAAAATGTGCCATTGATGTCCTTAAAAGAAATGAGAATAAGATCTTGAGATACTGTACTCCAAAAGGTGATGTATAAAATTCATATCTGTGAGAAAATACATTTCATGTTCCAAGGTAATTTTAAAAAGGCCAAAATTAGGTGTATAAGTTAAACTATATAGAGAGAGACTAAGATATTTTAATTTATTTTGGCATAATAGCAGGAAGGCAGTGTGATAGAGTGTTATCCTCATAGAATTAATTATTGCCCTTTTCCCTGAAAGTTTTATGGTGGCTTTGGCTTTCATTGGACCAAAGCAGCCAGAGAACATTATTCTCTGACAACTTTTTATTCTATAATTATTTATGTCTGTTCTCTCTCAGGCAGAATGGGAGTCCTTGAAAGTAACCGGTGCAAGGCAGAACAGTGGATCAGTTCTCTGTGTGTTAAATATATGTCACAAGAGTAAGTGTTTGTGGAGTACCCAGTGGGAGTACATTTCCAATGAATTTGATATTGTGATCTAGTAGAGGGCAAAAGTTGGCTTTAGAGTGGGGTAGAAAACAGCCACAATTTAGCTGCATTGCTGAATTTTTTGCTGAAATGCTCCTGATGTGAAAATACCGTGTTTTCTCACTGCAGCGACACAGTGGCCTCTGGTTCGTGGTGATGCTGCGTAGCTCTCGAACCCCACTCTCCGTTTGCCGAGCTCTCAGTAGCTCATACACTCTCCCAGCAGGATTTCACAGCTTATTTACATCTGCAAATATGTTATGTGCCCAATCTCAGGGAAGGTTTGATAGGTGAACACTAAAAAGAGACCTGGAGAAAGGCTGGGTAGGGGGCAGACAGCGGGGAGTATTTACTTACGATTTTTAAAGTTGTCCCAAGCTTTCTCCATACTCTGTGCAGGCACAAGGAAAAGGCAGGTTGGATACTAACTCTGGTCTGGTCTTAGTGACAGCCACACCTTCAGGATGCCAGCCTGTTCTTCAGAAGGATGTTGTCTTTTCCAGGTTTTCTCAATTTTATTTTAAAGCTCTTCACAAATGATTTTCTAATGGTGAGATAATTTTAACATCATCAGTGACTTTTGAAGTTTTATTACCAGTAATATTGTTATTGTCATTACTATTGTTGAGTTGTTGTTGTTATTTAGTTTGGCATAAATTTGGAGACAAAACACTCTTCAGGTAAAGAGGAGTGGAAGGCGGTGCCAGGAATGGTGAGTAACCCAGAACTGTCCATCTTTCCCTGTGGGTCCTGCTGGGAGATGTGAGGGGATCCCTGTGTGTCCTGCTGGGAGATGTGAGGGGATCCTGTGGGTCCTGCTGGGAGAGGTGAGGGGATCCCTGTGGGTCCTCCTGGGAGATGTGAGGGGATCCCTGTGGTTCTGGCTGGGAGATGTGAGGGGAGCCCTGCGGGTCCTGCTGGGAGAGGTGAGGTTGTGAAGCTCAGCCAGACTTGCAAGCTTCAGAGCACGAAGGCACAGTGAGGTACTCAGCAGATTTTAAACACCACCCAAAGTAGGGCACTTCACAAACTTGAACTTTGTAAACTTTAACTTAAACAAACTCTAACTTAGCCAGACGCAGCGGGGCACTTACTAAGGCATTGCCTCAAATTTTTTAGTCTGGGTTACAATGTATTTTGAGAAGAAGGTAGGAGAAAAGAGAGGAGGAAAAAGGAGAAAGGTATGTAGGCAGCGCCCTAGGATCCAGCGTGCCCTGAGCTGCCTTTAGAGGCAGGGCAGGGAGCCCTCAGCACAGGGAGCGTGTCCATTGCTCTGCTCCGCTCTTCTGGGGCTCCCCGGGCACGGCTGTGCTTTCATGGTGCCTGCGGGGCCCTCCCGGACCGACGGCGCCATTTTGGGTGAATGGCACGTGTGGGGTAAGGGCAAGGGGGGGGAACAGTCCGCCATTTTGTGTCAGGCCCTGGGTCACTCCGCCATTTTGTGTCAGGCCCATAGGATCACTCTGCCTGTGGGGCACTCC
>VZTG01002804.1:0-89559 GCA_013397845.1 Melanocharis versteri | reverse complement strand
AAACTAGTAGAATCTTGAAACCCAGAAAAGAATATAAGGACTTGAGACTGTTTGTAGAAACTTGAGCATGAGAGTTCCATTCTCTCCCATCCAGAGGCTCTGATTTCCTACGGTTCAACTCCAGTTTTTAGAGCTGTTCTCGCTAAAGGCTCCTCACTCCAAGTGATGTCAGAAGCTGCCACAAGGTGTAAGTTACATGAGGTTCTGCTGGTGCCTGCTGCAGGTCCAAAGGACGAGCAAAGACTCCTGATGGAAAACTGCTACTATTTTACATATCTAGGCTTATCCCAGGAGCACAGTGCCAGTAGAAACACAAGTCCATTTATTGATTAGCAGTGGAATCAAAGAGATCACAGGCACAGTGCTTTGAAAATCACCACCGAGTGCTAAATATATTCTGAACTTCAGCCTAGATGATAGTTGGAAGCAAATCCTCACTGCCAGATATCTTGACAGGGTCGGGAACGTTCCATATGGAATTCTAGATACACGTAGGGATGAATACATGATTTTTTTCCCCTGCACTGGTATCTAAGTTCTGTTTCATACTCCTGTTGTTTCCATAACAACATGAAATGAAACACAACTTAACAGTTTGTGTGATGGTATGTGGAAGGGGAGTGCATGCTCCTTTAAGGGCATCTGATCAAGGACCTTTTTCAAGGCAAAAAAAGGGGAAAGAAGTAAATCAGGAAGCCATAAACACAAGGACACAAGCCTGACTGACAAGTAAAGGGGGTGGTGATGAGAACTAACTGATGAGGGCACGTGAAACTGTTCATTCCAGCAAGGTTATCTGGTTGGGGACCTGGGAAATTGAGAAATTAGGGGCAAAAGGTAGAAACCAGAAACAAAAGAGGCACAAAAAACCCACAAAGGCACAGATCTGACTAAACAAGCATGGAGAACAATGACGAGAAAAAAGCTGTTCACTCACCTTTAGTGCTGGGCTACGGGAAAATGACAGGAAGGTCAACCTTGATTTTGGGAAGAAATTGTTCCCTGTGAGGGTGGGGAGGCCCTGGCACAGGGTGCCCAGAGAAGCTGTGGCTGCCCCTGGATCCCTGGAAGTGTCAAGCTTGACCAGCTGTCATGTGGGGCTCTCTGGCTCGTGGGATTTGCTACGTTGGCTCACTTTCACAGTATGTATTTAAACATTTGTATATATATTTTTTTGTGAAGGATAAAATAACACCTTTTTATCCAGACACAAAACAGTCTCTAAATTTTAATTCTGTATTAATGTCTGTGGCAGTGCATAAGACACAAATCCTTTATTTGTGATACTGAACACTGAAGACATGCAGAGGAAAGGGCAGGAGAAAAATAAATGCACTTATTCTACTTTTCTCAAGCCTGTACTTTGATTAACTATGGCCTCATGAAATGTTGTCTTTCAAAAATATTCTAAAGGTATTAGATGTAGGGGAAAGTGTACAAAAGGAACAGGAATATTAATCCTGTTAACAGGATGTTAATCCCTCCATGTGCTGAGAAAACACAATTACCAGATTACAATAGAAATAATTACTGAAGGTTCCAGCATTACTAAGGCAGCATTTTGTGATTTTTTTCCTGTAAAAAAGCTAGAAGGATCCCAGTTGAATCCCAAGTGTTATTCATCTTAAGGCAAGCACTGTAAGAACATTACATGCAGGTACCCACTGAAGCAATAAGATTTCGAAATGTCCTTCAGACATCCTTAGTGGGGAAAAGTTGATTTCTCTACAAGACTGTTAAATCTCAGAACCATCAGTTCAGCACTTAAAGAATGGGAAGGCACAATTACTCACTACATCCAAAACACCGCAGTTTTTTAGCATCATATATAGTACAGTCATGGAGAGAATACAGCTGTCATGGCATTTCCTGCTGTATTTGAAAATCTCCTTTCTCTGCATTCATTTCCCTGATCATTTATTTAGATTCTCAGTTACAAGAAAGATAGAGGCAATAGCATTCCCTAGAACTTGATGATCTCATCCCACAGCCCCACCCTGCGTGCACTTGAAAACTGGAACATTGACATAAAAGCCCTTTCTAAAAGACGAAAGGCTCTTTTTCCCTTTGCTCGGGTTTTCCTCTCTGATGTGCAACGGGTTGTGCAGATAGTCCAGGAAATTGCTGTGCACTCAGTGCAGGTATCGGAGCCTGCAGCCTGAATGATTTAGTGCAGGCTTAGACTCAGCTAAAGCCCTGTTCAGAGGAACGAATTTCTGATGTTTCAAGTCCACTACTCCTGATTTTTCAGAGGGCCAATATTTGGGTAACTTCATATTGATTGGAAGCAAAAGGACATCCTTAACACAAAGGATGAAAGTCACCCTCAATTTATAACCAAAGTAGATAAGGTCTTAAAAATAATTGCTCTTGACATTATTTCATTATGGATAAAACATCCTGTTTATTGATCATAACCTATTTATTTCAGGACTATTTGCTTTCAGACGATTGGGGCAGAGGTCTAGAACAGTGATTCCTTATTTCTAATGATTGTTGCACCACAGTAGTCATGACAACTGGACAACTTACAGCACTGCCTTCCATCCCATAGTTGTAAAATTATAATAAATTAGCTTATCGGACTCTTTAATAAACAAGCACTTTTCCTGGTCAGATGAGGAGAAAACAATGTTATTACAAAGAAAATAAAAGGAAAGTAAAGATAACAACCAGGACATGGTTTCTCCCCTCTAGACACATCAGCAAGTAAGCACTAAGGAAAAGTCAGATTGGCACAACAAGAAATGGGCAAAAGAACATGAGAAAGAATGAATTTCAAGTAGAAATCGGGGGCAGAGCCACAGGCACTCGTAAAGAATATCTTAAGGCTCTGGACTTTGAGCTTACATATATTAATTGATATAACACCACCATTAACATTAAATCTTATCCTGTCCTCCTGAGGAAAGTTCCAGCTAATAAGGGTTTATAGTTTGTGATTATTTAAGAAACAGTAACAACTGGGAGAGTAGGTAAGTGTTACACTTCTAAATAGTTTATGTTCCTATTTATCCACCTGACTGTTGAACATAATAAATCCAGGTTCCTTTTTTTTTCGCAGGAGATAAAGCAGTTCTCTCTCCTTTGCCAGAGGATGCCCATTCTGTAAATTCACCAATGAACACTGAAGAGCTGCAAATTGTTATTCCTTATCTAAAACGAAGCCAATTTCACCCCCTGTTACTTCCCTGTTGCTGCAGCAACAGAGGGAATTATGAGTGCTCAATATACTGTCCTTGTCTAGAGCTTGATTCTAGAGGCTAACACATGACTTATTTGTCTTTCCTCTCTCATGAGTGGTAATTCAATAATATTTTTTATTTCAGATATTTATCTTTGGGACATCAGTCTTAAGAGGTTGTACCTCTAATTTTACTTTATTTGCTGATCTTTTCCATGTGTATATTTCCAAAGCCTTTATCAGCCTTTAATTTATTTACAGTTTGCCTATATTTGCACCACTGAATTTTCTTCTCGTGAGTTATGCTTCCTGTACTCATTGCAGTAATGTCTTTGAGACAATTACCTTTTAAATTCAGAACTACAAGGGAAAATAGACCAGCATAGATTGACAACCCGTTTGGCCCAATGCTACAAAAAATGCTCAGGAACATTTATTTGAAGAAGTGTAATTTTGATTATAATGTATCTGACACCCTTCCTTGAGTTTTTAAATGCATTTGAGAATGGAAATATTGGGTTTTAAGGAGGTTTATGGAAGATTGTTGAAAATATTCATGCTAATATTTGTTAAGAGGACTGAGAAACCTGGTCTAGTGGAAGGTGTTGCTGCCCACAGCAGGGGCTTGGAAAAAGGTCCCTGCCAACCCAAACCATTCTAAGGTTCTGAGATAATTCAGGCAGATAATTTAAATGCAGTTTTGCAGTGTCATGCAGCAATAAGTCTGAGTGTTGTAAGTAGAAAAGAGTGTTACAGCAGAGTTAGAGACTTGACTTGCCTTAACAGCAACATTTTGCCAGCAGCTGGATAAAGCAAGAACACAAGCATTGAGTAGCTGAGGGATCTTTTCCACACAACAAATATCCTCTACGAAAACAGACTGCTCTAGTTCTTGCAAAATAAATGAAGCCTTTGGAGGCCACTGGGTTTATGCAGTTTGTGCCAGCTAAACAAAGCCAAAACTCGAAACTGTCAAAAGAGTCAAAACTCAACTGTGCCACTTAAGAATGGTAGAGCAGAGTTGTGCTGTGGTGATGAAAAGCCTTCAGCACCTTGACTTCTTTGCTTTGGGCAGTGGTATTGTTGTCAGGACAGAACCTTGACACCAAGCTCAGCCATTCCCATCCCCCTCAGCTGTGCCAGCCATTTCACTGGAATACATGCCCTATATTGTTTATCATCAACTTGAATTAGGTTTAAAGCAGCCCAGAACTGCAGTTCACAGCTTTTTACCAAAGTAACATTTTCTGTGATGGTTTCATAAAGTAAATCAAAACTGGTGTTCCCAAATGCCTGAAAGACTTTTAGTAATAACGTAGATTTGAAAAAAAAAGGCACTTCTTTTGTGTTTTTAATGAACCTCAAGCATCTGAATTAAGTAAATAAAAGTATTATGGAATTAGAATTACAAGGTTTTTCACTCATTTGCATCTGTATTGTTTTCAGCTGCATGCTTGCAAGTCACATTTGGGGAATGATGCCAATACTGCAATAGCCTGAAGAACATTTTTGGCTCGAACTCAGTGCGTAAAAATCCATGTAGCATTTTTGTATACTAAATTGTCTCTTACAAAACCCAGTAATACAGCAGCTGAAGAAATGAAGAAATATTTGAAAACCCATCAGCAAGGCTTCTTACATGGGTACGTTATGGCACATCATCCTATAACCCTTCACACTGAAAATAAAATACCCAAGCATAAAAGCAGAGCTGTTTGCTGTCCGTTGTTCACTGTTAATTTGAATAATGTATCATGATTGTACAAACACCTGTGCTAAATATCTTTGTGCTGGCAATACCTGAGAGCATGTGCAGTGTTCAGTTCCACTCAAAACATCTAATTCCCTACTATTAAAAATACTCTCTTGTTTTTCACCTGTGCTGTTCAAGGCTGACAAAATTTCTTTCTGCTTATATGCAAGGGTAAACATAGAGTTTTTTGGCACCATTTACATATATCAGACATTGAATAGTTTAATCAGAACATCTATAAAGTGGCCAAAGGGAAAAAATCTTGATTATCTTAATCCATTACTACTTTTGAGCTGTGTTTCAGGAGTTTTGCTGCTGTAACTCTCGTGAACAGCTGTATTGGCTGCAACTGCTTGAATTCTAAGATAATTTTGTCAGAGCTGGGTGATGTTCTCCAGTGCTGTCACTTCAGCAAACCCTGCCCATCTTGCTGGGAGCTTCCCTGCAGCACAACCAGGCATCCTGTGCTGCCTGGGCTGCTCAGTGCTGCCTTTCCAACACTCATTTGCAAGTTAACCCTGGGGGTAAAATTCACCCTGCAAGTTTTTGGGGCAGCAGTACTAAACTTCAGTGTCCTCCACTCCGCATCTCTAGAGTATTCTGCTCCCTTTAAAAAAAAAAAAAAATCACAGCACCTGCTTTTTCCTGCTAAATTTAGCCATAAATTTGTACTCTAAACTTTATCTGTAATAAAGACCCCACAGGGTGGAAAAAAGACTTTGCCAAGACTTGCTGTTTGAGCAGCCTGGGATAGCGGGAGGTGTCCCTGCCCAAGGCAGAGGGACCAGATGAGCTTTAAAGTCCCTTCCAACCCAAACCACTCTGGAATTCTGTGATTCAGTGATTCTGTCAGGACTGTATTTCTCATGGCTTGTGCATGATTTAGTTTACAGACCACAAGTTCTTATTTTCAAAGTATTTTCGCAGTTCCACCAAGCTAGGATGGAAGCAGGTGGTGCTGCCTACCCTGAATTACGTTTTGTCCTTAGAAGAGGGTTTAACAGTTGCAACTATTTTAAATTAGCTTAGAATCTTTAGTATCCGCCTGAAATCCTGTATCAAGTGATTCTTGAGTAGCATCTCATTGATTATAGGGGATTAAACACTGAAAAACACACTAGTTAGGAGAAATAATTCAATTAACTTCTATTCATGTGATGACAACATTTATAGTGAAATTTCTGTCAGGAGTTGGACTTTCATGATCCTTGTGAGTCCCTTGCAACTCGGGATAGTCTTTGATTCTGTGTTTCTATGTCTTTCAGCAAAAGGGAACCGAAAAGGACAGAGTTGACACCCTCTTTACAGTGTAAATTATATCACTGGATGAAAAGGATCGGATCTCTTTTTTTCTACTTTTTTTCCTTGTAGGGTTCATTTCACTTGATTAATGAGTTCAGGGAAGATTTTCAAAACACCTAGATGACCAAAAGGAAGTTATATTAGCTGATTACTGAAATATTGATGCTTCTGAATATCTAACTTTCTTTTTTTGTTATAACTGACACTTTAATCAAGAAAAAATACCTGGTAAGAAACTATAAACATAATGAGATTTAATCTTAACCATTAATCCCAGAGCAAGCAGTTAGGTAGTATTAAAACATCTCATCATAAAGCATTTGATTCTGCTACCATGAGCAGCAGCACTACAGGGAAATCAGCAAAAATAACTTCTAGAACTGATGAAAAAAATTTGAAGATAAAAGTATGTTCGCTAATGAGATGAATGAATTAATTCAAACTGTATAATCAATGAGGTGACACTTGCCTCTCTCCTCTCTGTTATGTGATACGGCAAACTCAGCACTTGGGGGAATCTGGATTGAAATGCAAGAGGAAAACAGATTCAGTGTGTAAGAAGTGCACTCGTGCCACTCTCACAAACTGTGATTTCATAGTGAAGGCACTTTCAAAATTATGGAAAAGAATCTTTTGCATTTCCAGACCCTTGCTTGCTCTTTTAGCAACAGCAGTTCTCCTGGATGGAAAATAGTCACAGATCAACAAATGAAGTTTTGGAAGGGTTATAATTCTAAAGCTCTGCCTGACAGAGGTTCCTTCCACATGGTGCTGGTCAGTCTAAGTCAAACTCAGAGATCTTGGAGGTCTTTTGCCATCATGATTCTGTGATTCCATGATTGGAACTTCACACAAAAGGTTCAGACTCCTCAACAGAGCTTGTTAAAAACAGGTAAGCTCTGCTTTTCACGTCCTTTTCTTCCTAATTGTGCAAGAGGTTTAGTTGATTTCGTGTCACTCTTTGGATTTAATGGCCTGATTCTTATCATATCCTGGATGCAATTTATGTTAAATTTACCGTCTTTTGTTTTTGTTAGAATGGTGTAATGTTATGTTAATACGGAGACACATCTTGTAATCAAACCCCACAAATCCTGTAATATCTCTAAAATGAAAAATGCAGAAGGAAAACAGACTGGCTGGTGGAAATTGAACAATACTGGCTTTTTTCTCAGGGAAACCACAGCAAAATGAGGTGAAAGCAGTAGAGTCCTCTTTGTCCTGAAGAGTTACAGGTCCTTCATAACAATGTATAAAATGATGAGCCATAAATATAAAATACAGTAGTGTTGGGTGAAACAACCAAACCTGTTCTCACAAAATGAGAACTGGACTTCTGGAAAATTCTCTCATCTCTTCATCAGGTTTTTCGCTGTTTGGGTCTCCTCATGTATGACTCAAAACCACTGAGTTGCATTTAAATTCACATCTTGACTTCAACCATCAACTTAGCTGGTAAACACAAATTATTTTAAGGAAATGCACAGCTTTGTAGACACATTTATATATATAAGTTTTTGTGTTCACTGCAATTGTCTCGAGAAGAAAAGCAAATTGTAGAGAAGAACAGCCACAGCAAGTGTTCATTTCCTTTCATTTCGCTGTCCAGTGTTTGGCTTTCCATGGCA
Source organism: Melanocharis versteri (assembly GCA_013397845.1). Taxonomy (NCBI): domain Eukaryota; kingdom Metazoa; phylum Chordata; class Aves; order Passeriformes; family Melanocharitidae; genus Melanocharis; species Melanocharis versteri. The sequence continues at coordinate 81,692 of VZTG01002804.1, read as the reverse complement.
AAGAATTCTGGTTATAGACATAAACACAGGCTTTTATACAGTTCTGTTTACTGATGAAAGAAAACATGCTAAAGGGTACTAAAAGCAAATGCTAAATGCCTATTGTGAGACTCTGATTTCACAGGTGCTTTGTGTCAGCCTTATAAAATCCCTCATAAATCAGCACCAAGAGTCCCTGTTAAGATCTGTCTCATAAACTGTAGATGAAACCTGCTGATAACCCTGAAAGTCTAAAAGAGGCTTATTAAGAACTCTAAAAGCTACATTTTAACATGTGATGACCCACACAACAGAAACTTCTTTTTAATATGCCCAGGCATAAAAACCAAACAAACCAAAGGAAAAAAAAAACCCAACAAAACAAAACACCGCCCCCAAAAACAAACAGCACAACTAAAGACATGAAATTAAGTTCATAAAAGGTTTTCCAAAGTGATTTTTTTATTCTCCTCCCCTCAGAAATATAAACCTCTATTAATCTTCAGTGACCTGTTGCCTCTTATATGAAGGTTTCAGTTAATTGCCAGCATTAGTTAAAAAGAAGAAACTTTCCAGAAGATGAATGTGCATGTTATTTCAGCATATTTTGAAAATCTAGGGTTCTGCGAGAAAAAAACCTCTCAAAGTACCATTCCTTTGAGACTGTGCTGGCTTATTCATCAAGGAGACAGAAAGGCAATATCATAAAATACCATGCAGGAGTGAAGATTGGGGTTTGGCACTGAGATTTATTATTACAGTAACAGAATTGGAGGGTTTTTCTTATCTGTACCCAGCCTATCAACTGTCAGTGGATGAATAAGGAAGCTCCAGCTCAGGACCTGGACGAGCAGTGAGCAGAGACACCTTTGCTTTTGGAACAGCATGATGAAAACACAATTTGGGATACTCAGAGGTCAGGAAAGCAATGTGTGACTCCCATCTGGTCATGGCAGAGTGCCCTTGGAGTGGCTACTCCATCCTTGCCACCAGGAATCACAACCATATACACACACATAGATATACATATAAATATATAAAATCAAATTTAAAAATATATACATACATATGAGTTTACAAATAGACCCTGGCTACTAAAGAGTAAATTCCTTGCTTCGCTGTGGTTTTAGATGAGATGTTAAAAGCCTACATGGAAAAGCATCGCAGTTTTAAAGACTGGATATAGTGGCTGAGCTATCACAGATTTATCACATAAAGCAGCAGCAGGGTTTGTAGCCTGTGATCAAAAATCAAATGACAGAGTGAGCTTCTATTTTCTTTGATATCAAGTGTTTCCAGGTAGTGTATTTCTGTCTTGGGCTTAGTGTTGGAAGCACGATGGAGTGAAAAGAAGTGGTAGAAAAAAAAGCTTAAGGGTAATGCTTTATTGTTTTAAGGAGAACTCTTACCTCCTTAGCTTTATTTCACTGTTTATCAGCACAGCTTTGGGGCTGCACATTGGCTGTCCCAAGCAACAAAGGATGTGGTGGAAGCATTTTGTCAGACAGTTTCTGAAGGAATAAATAAACAAGAGCTAACCCCCCATGATGCTAATTCCTGGGTTGGCACCCCCAGCATCAGGAGACATTTCATAGACTAATATTTTAAACAACTGAGCCTATTAAACTCAACAGGCCTCCCCAGACTTACAGGATCCCAGAATCAATGAGGCTGAGAAAGCCCTCCCAGACAAAGAGTCCAAGCTGTGCCCGATCCCCCCCTTGTCACCTGCCCAGAGCACTGAGTGCCACCTCCAGCCCTTTCTGGGACACCTCCAGGGATGGGGACTCCAACACCTCCCTGGGCAGCCCCTTCCAAGGCCTGACCACCCTTTCCAGGAAGAAATTCCTCCTGATGTCCAACCTGAGCCTCCCTTGGCACAGCTTGAGGCCGTTCCCTCTCATCCTGTCCCTGTTCCCTGGGAGCAGAGCCCGACACCAAACTGTTTCAGGTCCATGTGAGAAGATGAAAGGAACTTCATGGCAAGAGCCCTTATGCCAAAGTGCCCACGCTGTTTATTCCAGATATTCTTTGTGATAAAGAGCATGTAAATGTAATTTCTAAGAATTTCAGCACTCTAATGGAATATTTCAAAGCACAAATATGTGGGCTCTCTTTTCATGCTTCTGGACAGACTATTGTTTTCCTTGCGCCACTCTTCTGCTGGAATCTGCTGTGCCGTCTGCCCGCTCTGAGACCAACTGAGAGCAGGCATGGGCACCTAGCATATCCCAGGGTTTCTGGGTGATAGCTGTGATACTCTGCTTCCTGGGGTTTCTCAGAGTTTAGTTTTTGTCACATTGTCAATTTAAGACAACAAAAAAGTAGGCGATGCTCACATAAATATTTACAGTACAGCTAAAGGATCTGCAAAGGTTGGGATATTGTGTGTTCTTTTCAGAGCATGGTTACATTTGTTCAAAATCAGGGAAACTCACAATGGTCTGGGTTGGAAGGGGCCTTAAAGCCCATCCAGTCCCACCCCCTGCCATGGGCAGGGACACCTTCCACTATCCCAGGTTGCTCCAAGCCCCATCCAACCTGGCCTTGGACACTTCCAGGGATCCAGGGGCAGCCCCAGCTTCTCTGGGCACCCTGTGCCAGGGCCTCCCCACCCTCACAGGGAAGGATTTCTTCCCAATATCCCATCTACCCCCTGCCCTCTGAAATTAACGATATCCACAAGTTCTTGTTCCGGTCAGTTTTGACTTTGTATATGACCACAAAGGCAATTTTTGACAAGGAATATTTTTCCACATGTCAGACTCAAGAAAGAGGGATTTGGGTGGGAGGCCATCCTGATCCACATCTCCTCTGAGCATTTGCCCTATATCTCCTTTGAGAACTCTAGTGTGGTATGAATTTTGACATTTATTCAAGAATTTTGAAGGAATAGAGGATTGGGAAGCTTTGGATTTGTAGCTATGCTGCATGCTGGAGTACAATGCCACATTCCAAGTCCAATTTTTTAATATTCTTTACATCCTGTGGTAATTACAGCACATGTGCAGAGAGGCAATTACAGGTACCTTTCTCTTTTTATGCCTGTTTTAAAAACAGAATTAATAATCAGATATACTCAGCAATTTTATAGCATGATTAGCTCTATTACTTCCCATTAAAAAAAACAGGCTGCAAAAGTAGCAGAGGTGACCTGTCTCCCTGTGACTCAGACCCCGCTGACTTGAGCCATGTGGAAACGCTCTGCCAAAGCAAATGCCACGTTTTTAAGGTCTCTGCTACCAATTTGATGCAAAGCTTCACAAGGACAGTAAAAGCTGACAGCTAAGCCAGGCCTTCTGCAGCCCACGGCGGTGAGGGATCCCTAATTATGTGTCAGTCCAGTGTCAGAGCTCAGGTTTCAGCAGCTTCATCTCCACAGAGCAAGTGCAGCTCCCACAGCTCTGGTATAATTACGAATTTGTGATGCAGGTGTTGTTATGAGACTCACCACAGAGCAAAACCTGTGGAATTTCTTACCAGGATTAAATAAGGTGTGTACATCCTAAGTGTGACTATACTGGAGAGAGGGGATTAGGCAGAAAGAAACAGCAAAGAGGAATCCTGAGAAAATAGATTATCATTATTCCTTTTTCAGAGACAACACCACCTTTGTGTATCCCACACTTCATACCATCCACCACCACTGCCCCTCAATATGAACTGTTCCAGGAAAGTGATACATAATTTCAAAAAAAGAACCAATTTCCAGCAGTTTTGTGGGATTTTTACATCCAGGAGAGCTTTCAAGCATAGCTCAGTCCAGAAGTGTGCTGGCACCCCGCAGTGCAGGGCTGGGCCATCCTGCAAGGTACTGCTGCCAAACTGGGTGTGCTGTGAAATCAAGGATTTAATTTGATTGATAGGATGTAATCTGGACCTGCAACAGCTTAACTGCCTTTGAATTTTAACAACTTCATGCCAAAATATTATTTTCCTTTTTTTTTAAGAGGGATTAAGAGAAGGATTATGAGAGAGCTTTGAAAGTGTTCATTCTTAATTCCTCTCCAGCAGGAGGGACAACCTAAGAAATTCAATTTGTGGCCTAAAATTGATGTAAAAGAAGGAATTTCAGAATCACAGAGAATGGTTGAGGTTGGAAGGGACCTTCAGAGTTCAGCTGGTCCTGCCCCCCTGCTCAAGCAGGGTTGTTTAGAGACAGTTGCTCAGGAAACTTTTGTGAATGAATAAAAACATTTTTAAATGTGAGAAAAGGATTTTCTACCTTTCACATTTAAGTGCTTTTTGGCAAATCAAGTAGAAGTTTGCTCACATAACAATATGACAACGTGGATTAACTGATCAGAGTGACTTCCCACTCAGCTCTGGGATCTCGGGGTATATGTTAAGCTTTTGTGATTTCAAAATGCATTTTAATCTGGAAAATCTAAAGAGGAGACCAGACCTGTTTGCTTAAACAGAATCTTGAAGAAAACCCTGGGATGTAAGCTTTGATGTTATTGCTTCCAGCATTCCTTTTCTTCTGTTGCCTTGCTCCTAATTTGTTTATAGATTTGTTTATATACCACCTAAACCTCAAAAAATGTGCCAAAAGCTCAGGTAAATTGGATAAAGTGAGCAAGGCATTTCTTATTGCAATATTGCCTGTGAAACCAAGACCAGAAATGCGATTAAATTCAGTATCTTGCCTAGCAGGTGATAAAGTCCTTGCACAAGTGTCTTTCTCCAGAGGCAAGACTGCGAGGAATGAGAATGCCAGAAAAAGGAGCTGCACGTTACATCTTCAGTTCCATTTTCTCTATCTTAATTTTGCTTTGTCTTCAAAATATCAGCATCTGACCTGAATTTCTGAGATCCTTAGAAAAATCTCTATTTCTGCTCTTTGAAGGGGCAGCATTTACTATGTTTATAATCGCAGCAAAGACATCCATGCTTTTCTATTTGTTTTACATTATACCAAAACTTACAATCTAGAAGTAAGAAAAATACATATATTATCAGAAAGTTCCAATACCTTCTTATTAAAATACCTCAGCTACTCTCTTCCTCCCCAAATTTTTCTTAGTAGTTAAGAGATCTTTCCATTTTTTTATCTGTGACAAAAAATATATTGATGTTATCAAAATTCTTTTTTTTATTAAATATATTTTACTTATGGATACAATGCATTAACCTGTATAAAACTGCAGAGAGCTTCATTTTCTCCACTATTTCAGACACAACAGACCAGAGAGATTTTAAGTTACTTGACACTTCTCTTCATTGCTTTGTGCTACACCACGAAAAATCCTTATACTCCACTGGTCATGATCAGACAAAACTGCAACACAGACAATTTTTGGTGGAAGAAGAACATTCAGAAGCTGAATTAGAGACATTTAAATGGCACAGTTTTGGTGGGTTTGGTTTTTTTTTCAGAATAAAGGCATTTATGATAAACTGAACTCTGTCACAACAATTTTTTTTTTAATAATTTCACAGTTAACATGTAATTATCCCGAAAAGTTTGATAGTTTGAATCATGGTATGATGCTGCCTGAAAGAGGATGATTTAAATGATGTAAACCAGACCTTTTAAAGCAGTTGGAAAATGAAGAGTCTTACAAGGAGACTGAAGATTTTGCTTATTAAGATATTTGTTCCCCAAGAGTAAAGTTGAAATAAAATCTACAAAGGAGCAGAAAAATGACATTTTTGTTCTACTGATGTTTTGTTTCTTTTGGTCTTGTAAAACAGAAAATTCTACAGATCCTGTCTAATCCTCATTGTCTTCTAAATATCTTGTATTTGTTCAGAGTTCCTGAATGTTCAGAAGGGAGGGCAGGGAGCACAGACATCCAAAAAAATATGCCAAAGGTCTGGATCCCAATTTAATCCTCAGGGCTCTTCACAAGGATCCGACCCATTTCAAAGTCCAGACTTTTGAAATGTTGAACCTCATGCTTAAGCAAGAAAGTTGTTGCTGTTTTAAGAAAATGCCAGTGGGAATTTGCTTGGGAGAAATCTGCTTTTCCAGTCTGTCATTTTTAAGAAACATGATAAATTAGTGTCCTTAATTTTGACAGAATGTTTGGGTTGGAATGAAGATAATAAAAAAGAACTTTGTTGTTTCTCACTGAGTTATATACGATATGTTCTGCTGTTGAGAAAATCGCATTCACTTTTATCAAGCTTTAATTTTATAAACATAAAGTAGTTGTTAATCCCTACCTATTTCCCCACCTTTGCCATTTTTGTGGAATTGACTTGGTGAACTTTTTCAAGCCATTAATAATTCATCCAAAGGAGGTTATAAATTATTGTCACGATGAATTTGATTTTCTCATGGTAAATGTTAAATTTTGTTTGAAGAGAAATGGAATTCGTGATGAAAGGACTGAATTCCCCGTCACCGAGACTCCTGTTGTTTTCACCTACTTCATTTATTATTCAAAGTGTTTGACCTTAAAGAAAGGGCTGAGAATGCACGAGGTTCATCTTAGTATTGAGGAGATTTCAGGAATATAATGGCATAAATCTCTTTCTGGGAAGGAAGAAATGAATGAAGGAAAGATTCGATCGTAGGGACTGGAATGATGATTTCAGCTGAGAGTCAGCTGTGAATAACTAATCCCAGGATCAACCCAGAAATAAAAATTGGGATATTTAGCAAAGGGAGACTAGACCCCACAGTGACAGGAGCAATGACTCACTGCTGCACACTTTCACTGTAATCAGGGACTCTGATGTGGTTGGAAAAATAGCAACCAGAAGAGAATGAAGAAAATTCACAATTAATTAAAGATAGGCCAGAAAGGAATGCAAAACCTCAGACTACCGAGAGCAGAAAATATTAATAGCATGAATGGAAAGAGGATAAAAGAAAAAACTGAGTTGAAAAAGGAAAAAGTCAGTATAGGACAGATTATAATTTTAAAAATGTAATGCGCTGAGAAATAAAAAAAGAATCGTGGGATTTACACTCTGTTGCTGATTTGCTGGTTCTGTGGCACACAGAAATGTTTTTTTTTCTGATAAGATCAGTAATTTAATACAGGCAACAACTGACAAGACACAAAGAAAGGAAATAAGGCAAAACAAGAGAGACAGCAATGGGATTTCCCATCCTGAGACCCTCTTTAAGTGGCTGAAATAAGTACCTTCATCTTCAGGTGGAGAATTGAATGAAGTTCTCCCAGCTAAAAGCATCTAATGAGTTCTTTTACTTTACTGCTTGCCCAGTTGAGCAGCCTAGAGAATTTTGGGTTTTTTCCAAAACAAAAAGGAAAAATGAAAAATAAAGCCAAATGATCGGTGAGTGCTCAACAATCTTCCTTGCTTACTCAGAGAAAATCTGGTGGAGATTCATCAGTCTAATTCTAGGAATAATATTGGCTGTTACCACTCCGTCGTTTGTTTCTATTTATAGGTGTGAGTGCAGAGATAGGTGCAATCAGCTGCAATAATTATGAAAAAGGGCTTTCAAGGTGGTGCCTTGAAAGGATTCTGGGTTCAGCAATTGAGACATTTTCTGAAATCACTTCTATGGGTTGCTGGCAGTCATTCATTTTTACCCTGAACTGAAGACACTTCTCTCATTACTTGTTAGTTAAATATGAAAAAAAAAAGAAAAAACCCTGAAACAACACCACCACCAAGAAAGAAAACCAAACCAAGCAACCAGAAAAGAAGTAATCTAGATTAAAAATAACACTTGGGATAAGCAGGGGGTTTTAACCTGAATCAATTTGGTACCTGGGTTTAGGGTGGTTTCTCAAAACTGCAGTAACACATTGAGGCAGCAAACAGTGACCTGAGAAGATCAGACTTAAGTTTACCCTACTGCTGCAGATTTCATCAAATTGGTTTTTCAGAAGAAAGGTTTGTATTCACATCCTTCAAAATAGCTGCCATGCTGGGGAGAGTAAATGATTTATCTTTAAATCAACTGATTTTGTTTTCTGCCAGAATAGGAAAATAACTTGATCCCCTCAAGTCATGACCATTTTTTTTTAAAGGTGGTGAAAATATTCCTCCAAGATACCCACTAAAAAGTCATCAATTTTAAATCACTAAAAATTAAGCAGTCTTCAAACTGACAAGTTTTTCCTCAGTCGAAGAATGATCTAAGACTTGGAAGGCCCTAAATCATAAAAACCAGTAAGATTCCTGAAAATACTGTAAAGGAGCCTTAGTGTCAGTGTTGTGAACGTGTCATTGCAACTGTTACGCCTTGTAGTGGTCTGAAAGGGCTTTATTCTCCCTGAATCACTGATCTGGCTTTGGCTTTCTCAGCAGCACAGCCCATGGTGTGGCCATAATTGGGAACATGCCAGGATTATGTTGCATATTTTAAAATGAAGGAGAGCAAATACAACATCGTCAGATTTATTGACAAGCCAATTCTTTTCTTATGTCTCACTATCTTTTATATGTGTGCCTCAACAGTAAAGGAGGTTTAATTCTAAAGGGGAATTTAATTCCAGACAAATACTAGTTATTATTATTGTTTAAGTCTTCTCTGTACACAACACATGTAACATGGTGGCTGTCATGATATTGTCAAGTATTCTTTAAAATCCAAGAATTCAACTCAACTGATGCCTCCTGGAGACAGTGGGCTTCACTGATTAATTGATCACTATAAAAAACCCCACCATTTCTAAATTTACTGTCAATTAATTTTGCTATGTTTAAATTTCTTACCACATTTCTTGGGGTAGAAATCTGGTGATGACATTTTTGGTTGGCATGGCATAAGTTTGAACACAAATGCAGATAAGTAGGTTTTTTCCTAATTTTTCATCTTACATTATTTGTAAATATTCTTTTTTAATTTTATTTAATTATCTGTAATTTTTTACTTCCTTTCTCTTGTGGTGTTACGACACTGCCATGGAACTCCCCCAGTACTAATATCCAGTTTTTCACATGGGCTCATGAAGACTGAATCTTCCTCTATAATAAATGATTATACCAAGTCTATATAAAGTAAATGCATCACGTAAACTGGGAATAGTTGGTAGGATTGAACACATTTAAAGTGGCATGGAGCTGCTTCTGGCCCAGCTTTTCCTCGGGAAAAGGGATGAAGGAAAGCCCTTGTGAGGCTGGTGCACAGTTAGGACTCGGAGCATGCCAAGAGTTATCCTGGAAGGCCCATTGCAATAAACACCTGCCCCTCAAGCCAAATGCAATCAGCCTGGAATAAAGATTTTCCCGTAGGCAGTTCAAATGTCTTGGCAGTGCAAAATTCATTCCTAATAAAAGGAAGGAAGTAATAGAAAGGGTTTAAACAGGCAAAGTGGCTTAAGGCAAATAACAGAGCTGGAGTGCTGCAGAACAGGATGGGGATACCCCTTTTCCATGCTTTTACCTTTTCTCTCTCTCCTTTTTAAGCGTCCAGCCCTTGGAAGCCAACCAAGGAGCCATCCTTTCTTTAGCCCCTGGCCCCAGCCATCTGTCATTCCCTAGGGAAATACCCAAGAAGCATTTCAGGAAAGCCATCCAGCATCTTCTACCTCTGATCCAACTCTCCTGTGGAGCTGGAAGGGTCCAGAAATAGAGGTGGATTCCACTTGCCAGAGGACCCTCAGAGGGAAAGGAGGGATTCCACTCCTGAGGGTTGTGTCGAGTGGAAGTGCAAGAGGGGAAGGGTGACCCCATCCTGCCAGGAGGAGCCACGGCCATTCCCAGGCACTGCTGGCCCTCTCACGGCAGCAAATTCCTGTTGGGAGTGTTGGTCTCCAGCGTCCTCTGCCCAGAGGGGCGGGGTTGGAATCTCCACTGCGCTCAAAGCTCCACGTGCACTTGGAGCAGTGCTCAGCAAGCGTAAAAATGTCATAAGTGAGAGCACCTGGAAGTGACAGTAAGAATTTCTATCCCTATTTTCCACTAGCAAAAAAATCAAGCAAAAAAATGCATCATGACCCTGAAAATTAAAGATTTCTGACTGTGGAGAAAGGAAAAACCCTGCCTATGCATTGAGCTAACCCTGCTCCTCCTCACTCTCTTCATTTTTGATCAATGTAGAAAGGTTCGTAACCGGACAAGGTATCCTTTGTAAGAAAACTGATTAATATTTTTTATATAGAGAACTGCATCCATGGTAAGATTTGCTAAAAATTGTCATCCCCAGGTAGAACCATCCCTATCATTTCAGCCTCAAAATTTGCTTGCAGAAGTTCATTTCATGTTGTTTTTTCAATTCTATGCAATACAGTATCCAACTTCTTTCAGTCACTGTGATATTTGTGATTTTACACCATCTTAAGGAACCTTTTCCACCAGTTTTTCCAAGAAACAGCCCTGAGATGTGAAACCTTGAGTTGGCTTTGACAGTCATTTCAAGGAATTTTAGGCATCCAGTCATCTGTCATGGCCATGTTGCAGGTCACACATCATGTAGAATGAACAGCAACCTTCAGACATCTTTAAAACAACCAGTCCTAAAAGAAAAATAAATGAAAAAATAATATAAAATGAAAAAAATAAATCTACTCTGATATTCTATGGTAACAAAACTCTCCATTCCATTATTTACAAGACAACATATTAGAATTAATGATTTGAAAATTCCAGCCTTTCGAAAACAGTGTGGTTGTTTTTTTAACCTGTCCAAGTCAGAAATGTGCCAAAAAGGCACCTCCCTTCCACTTTGTTCCTATTTCCCCCGAGAGCTGGAAACAAACAGGGCAGCAATGGGGGAAACTGGGATTCCCAATTTGAATTTCAAAGACAAGTAGTTACTTACATTTAATAGCTTTCCCTTCTATTAGGCCAGATCTACTACCAAGCAACATCACAGGAAAAGCTCCCCACAAACCTTCTGCTTGAAAGGATTTTTTAAAAGCCGGATTTTTGTAAGTCAATGGGTATCTTTGATTTATTTGAAAGGAAAACCAGGGTATTAATGTTTTAATCTTTAGCCTCATTATAACTAACATGTACTTGAAAAGACACATTAATTCCCAAAAGCAGAAATATGACATCTATTTTATTATTCATTCAGCAATATCTGCATTTTAGTAGCTATGCCGGTGAAGCATCATTATCAAAACCAGGTAAAATAACAAACACCATCTCCCTGACAAAATCCATCTCTTCCCACCTTCCCCTTCCTCTTTCTCTTTTTCCCTCCCTCTCCCCCCTGTGAGTGTTTAACCAGCTCAAGTGAGCCCAGCTAAATTAGAGATTATCACAATAATCTCTAATAATCTCCTTGATTGGTTGCATCGTCTGTGGTTCAGCAATAGAGACAAGAGATTTTAATGAATGATAGTTCAATTCGCATAAAAACCTGAATGTACATGCAAAGAACCCAAAAATTCCTGTCCCAAAGGAGCTGGGATCCAGCTGACAATAAAATGAAAGTAACTGAAACCATTGTGGAAATCAATAGTAAAATTGAAATACTTTAAAATACAAGAATACCTTTATAAATGCACTGAGCTGATTTTTATGTATATACTCATTTATTTTAGAAATTACCAAAGTGTCAATTCAATCTGCGTAATTGTCTGATTTCAGTGACACTTTCACTGCAAATTCTGGGTGGGATTTCTGGGAAGAACAGTTTTCAGTGGAACCCTACTGGGAGTATGGAGAGTTCATGTGGATCAGGACTTTCTGAAGGGATATATTTGCTTTAAAGCAGATGGGACAGAGACTTTAGTCCTGGTTGAGGCACATGCTCTAATTATTGGACGATAGTCTGTCCTGGGAGTTTATGTAAGTTTATTATTTTTTTCTTCATCATAAAACCCAAGTCCCAGTTTAATGCAGACTGAGGATACTCTCAAACTTCACTTTGCTTTTCCAGCCAGCTCAGCTAATAAATTCTAAAATTCTAGCAAATCCCCTTGTAGTTCAGGTCCAGTTCTCTATTTTCTCACTGGAGAGAAGAACATTCTGCAGAGACAAGGACAGCAGACATAGAGCTTTGGAATTTCTTGCTTGTTATCATCAGAGAAGCTGCAGAGTTTCTCTCACTAACCCCTCCTGAAGGTCTGCAGGTTTGGGGCTTTTTCAGGTAAACATATTTACACAGATATCCTTTCATACTTACAGCCAAATACCTGAGGGAAAACAGTACAAAGTTAGAATTTACAGTATTAAACACATCATGCTTGAAATCAAATGCTTTTCTCTCCACTACACTGAGTGGTTGAATTGCTTTTGTACTGAATTAGAAAGAATCCTCAAACTCTCTGTCACTGAGATAATTTGTATAAAACCAAGAGTTGTTAGAATCTGCCACGTTTTAGGTTTTTATGTTCGTTTTGATGGGGCTGTGGGGATCAAAATTAGGGTCACAGAAGCCTAAAGGAAATCTGGTAGATGGATGGGGCTGGGGAAGGCCCAGGCACTTCCTTAGCAAGAGGAAACAAAACTCCCTCAAGGAGGAAACAAAACCAACATCCCCCCATACTCTGTAACCACCTGATTGTGCTCATCAGTCCTGCTTAAACCACCACTGATCCAGCACAAATGCAACAGGAGCATCCAGGGATTCACATGAAAACAGAGGTGGAAACCCCCCCAGATCCCGATTTTTAGCTCACCTTTAAAGTTACATAATTTATCATCCATCATTAGAATCAGATTTCCTTTTTTTCCTTTCTTTTTCTGAAATGCGATCTTGAAAAAAGGGACACAAAGTTACACATTTTCTATTTCTGACTTGAACAACATGTGAGCATTCTCCATAATAAATCTTTTCATCAGCATCTTCATAAAAAGTAAAGAATTTACTTATACAAAAAGCTACCACAAAAAAAAAAAAAAAATCACCAAAATCCTAGGCAGTTTTTCCCAGACCCAACATTTGTCCATTTATTCCTTTCAATCTTCCAAGGAAACAGTTTATTCCCTTCCCTTAAAAACTTCAATTTGGACTTCAGTGACCATCTATTTTAACAATTCCAAATATTCAAACCCAAAATGTTTGAAGGTCTTTTAATGAATTTTACTATTGAAAGCTAATACTTAAATTTTTTCTCCAGAAATAGTTTTAAAGAATAAAAAAGATAAGATTTGTCCATATTTAAGCAACCACCAATGAAGTTACTTATTCCAGAAGGATAATATTTAGTTGAGCTTCATAATTCTGACAGCAATTTAGACTCCCATTGTCTGAAAGACAAATTCAATTTATTAAGAGAATCTCAGATAATAAAAGTACTGTTTTAACACAACCCTATATTATCCTATATTTGTTAGCTCTTCAACAATGCTATGCATTGTTCATATAATTACAAAATCAATATTTTTTATTTTATTAAGTTCTAAAAAAAACCCAGCTTTGTTCCTATTGCTTGAATATGCTGTAGGATTTTTACCTTTTGCACAAATTTTTATTCTATTCTTCTCAAACAAAAAATTCTATTTATACATTTTTTTATGTAACATGGGGAAGAAGTAGAGCTTTAAACTGATGTTCTGAAGCTTCCAAAATACTGATTTTCTATAGAATGTCAAAAGAACTGTGAAATATCATTCACTTTGCTTTGACAGCTATATAGAAGGATGTTTCATACTTTTTGATTTGTGACTCTTGAAATTCACTCAAAAGCCACAAATTACTGTAAACTGCACTATAAATGCTCTAACTCATAGTCCATGTCTTCCAGACCTAAGTCATGCTCTCATTGCCCAGTTACAAAGCATTCCCTGTACTTCCTCTCCAGTTTACTGCAAAAATTCATCCTGACAGACAAAACTGTACCCCAAACACACTGGAATCTTCACAAGGGAAAAATTCAAACATGAGGAAAAATAAAAGAACCCTTGAGACACTTCTAAAAACGGTTCTTTAGAAACCTCTAAAATATTTGTAGTCTTTCAGCCTCTCTGTTTGAGTTAACCAAACCTAATGTCCAAATAATCACATTAAATTATTGTAACAAATTATTCTCCCACATCTCAGACCCATCTTATTGTCACTGTAATTTGATGTGATAGAAAATAGATGGCATGGGTGTTATCCCAGCAAAAGGATTCGAGTTTTGCCACTGGCAAATTCAGTTCTGCTCTTGGTAAAAAAAGTCCTCAATTAATAACATTTTTTATTGCATTGATGCCAAGAAATTAATGTAAAGAGTCAACCCTATCCTTCAGAAACAGCCTGTACCGAATTCCCAACAAAGCTGAGTAATGAAGTTTGAATCATGGAATACTTTGGGTTGGAAGAGACCTTAAAGAGCAGCTAATCCAACTCCATTTCCACGGGCAGGGACATCTTCCACTATCCCAGGTTGCTCCAAGCCCTGTCCAACCTGGCCTTGGACACTTCCAGGGATCCAGGAGCAGCCACAGCTTCTCTGGGCACCCTGTGCCAGGGCCTCCCCACCCTCACAGGGAACAATTCCTTCCCAAAAGCCCATCCAAGCCTCCTTTGGTGGCTGCTTCACTTTCACTTCGGACCTTTAAAGTTAAATACTTGTTGGAATGATAAATTAATTAAATGTGCCATTTCGAACAATTTTTTTCCTGTGCTGCAGCTGCTACTCGTACACAGGTAAGTTATTTTCTGATCATGGACTTTATACACTTGCACAGAGGTTTTATCCTGAGGTCTGGACAATTGAAGTTTAATCAAGTAGTAATGATACTAAACCACTACATTCTTGTGGGGACCTTTGAAGTCAAAGTATCCATAAATAGTCTGTGCAGCTCATATTTCAACCCCTTTTTCTCACGTTTTTACAATGGTGAAGAAATGCCAAACATAGACCCAGATGTAAAACAAACATTAACTGTCCATGTATGATTGCTCCTGACCCTTCTTTTTTTGTTTTTGTCGACATGATATTGATTCTTTTTTTTTTTTCCATATTGAAGGGACATTATAATAACAGATGAACCAATAAAATTTGTTTATTATGTATAGCAGAAAGGAAATTGGAGCTCCTACAAAGGGGCTGAGAGGATATTAAATTCTATAGAAAGTTGTAGATGCTCTCCCACTGTTGTTAAATGTGTTGTTAATTATCACAGATATTAAATCTGGGTGTCTATCAACTTTTCACATGAATCCCCCCACTTTTAAACAGTGATGAGACTCATCCTAGCATTTAAAAAAAATACTGTACCTTAGTTTTTTTGGAATTCACCAGCAACTTTGCTCTCAAACAGGATTTAAAATACCCCCGCCTGGGTGGA
This sequence comes from Melanocharis versteri, assembly GCA_013397845.1. NCBI lineage: Eukaryota > Metazoa > Chordata > Aves > Passeriformes > Melanocharitidae > Melanocharis > Melanocharis versteri. The sequence continues at coordinate 66,611 of VZTG01002804.1, read as the reverse complement.
TTATAGATTTTCTTTCCTTGATTTCACATTTGCCTAAGAACGGAGAGCAAACAAAAGTGCTGAAAAGTAGTAAATGAGACTCTTCCTTAACCATTGATTTTTTTTTCCTACAGTAACTGATTTTGGACTTGCTTGGAGAAGCCTCTTTAGGCCTTTCAATTCCCATTAAAATCCCTGCAGGAGTGTGGCTGGTATCTCTTACAGTACGCCCAGAACACCTGAGCAGTTTTTCTGATGTGGCTTCAGCATCTCCTCACCAAACAACAACAAAACCACAGCTAGAAAACAAGAGGAAACAGACAAAGGGATTTTTTTAGGGCCATAGAGTGATGATGTGAGAAAGATGCCCAGTGTGCTGTGTGGCTCTAAGTGGGGATTTTTCTGCTTTGTTTTTCCTTTCTGGGAAGGAACTGTTCAAGTCACGGGGGCTGCTTCAGACAAAATTAACAAAAACTATGCATAATTCTCCTGAGAGAAGGTATCTCATATAATTTGGATGAACACCGTCTACTTACTTTCTATCTGTGGAGGTTAGTGGGCAAAACCTGTTCCTTGACTTGGACTCTTCAAATTTATTTTATCATTTGTGGTATTTACAAGTCTGCCCTTGGGATTATTTTTTTTTTTTGTCAGGAATGAAAAGGGACTAACTGAGGAAGAAAGACGAATGAAGTTGGAAAACAATGCAAGAGTACATGGAAATGGTCTCTCCACCAAACACTGTGGGGATTAATTTTGTTTTTAACCTTTCAGTCTCACAGGTTTTTGTCCAACTGCTGCTTTTGTCCAGATATTTTAGAGCCCATCAGTAAAAATTATGAGAAGCATAATCTGCATGTTGGAGCAGGGCTGTCCAGATTCATAACTCGCTCTTACTAACTTAGTTCAATCACACTAATAAACCATGAAAACCTTAAAGGAAATCAACCTTTTTTTCTCTTTCCAATAGGAAACTAATTCCTAATCAAGAGTGCAGGGCAGAAGCCCTGCATCGATCGGTGCTCTACTGAGAAAACAATTACTCCTCTCCCAAGCAAGGGGTCATTTCACATAAAGAAGTGATGGGGAACAAATGCAGGGGAAGTAAAAGACGTAATTGGCAAATGGCTCCACTCTGTGAAATTGTTTAGCGCCGTAAACGACTTTGGTAAAATAATTCACTGAGGTGGAACCGGAGAATGACAATGATAAAGGGTGACAGCACCTCACACGCACTTTGTCAGGTCCCTGCCACACTTGAACTCCTGGATGAGGAGGATGCGGTGGCACAAGCTCACAGGCAGAAAATGAAGGAGAAAATCTGGTGTCATAAAATACAGGAGTGACATTTCCTCTGTGCGTTGGGGTCACGTTTTGGGACTTGGACTATCAATGCTCAGGTGAGGTCACTGTCTCCTAGTCAGTGAGCAAAACTTATACTCACTCTTTCCTGCCGCGTGGTACTTGCTTTTAAACTTCTAAAACATTGGCTGAAGAAGAAAAAAGTTTTAAAATAATTTATCTTTTTCCCATGGCAAGGGACACAGCACATCTCTACAAGATTCCTTCCTATAATGTCTGGCCTCTAAAATCATTTTCTTAAGAGGTAAATTTTCTTGAAGAAGAGCAGCAGCAGAGTTAAAACCTCACTCACTGTCTCCAGAGCTTCTTAGTTTATTTCTCTAATTTCAGAAAAATATTGACAGATAATTTGCAGGTGAATGAATTTAAAACTTAAACCATATGATGACATCCAGTGTCTAAGAATTTTCCTGTATGGGTTCTATGAAACATAAGCCATGCTTAAGATTTTGGAGCTCAGCTGCCTTATCTAAGCTGAGCATTGCAAGGGCAGCCACATCCCAAGAGGCTGGCTGGAAAATGGGACTAAAGTCCCTGTGAGCTTGATTTACTGCAATGATCTAAACACATTTTTAAATTAAAATGAGTGAAACACAATATAAAACCATACAAAAACATATACAGAGAGTAATTTCTCATAATTTTCAAGATTCAGCTGACCTTTATTAGAAAACAAATACAATTTGCTGTATTTTCTGTAGCTCCTCTCCCTAACTGAATTTACTGTGAAGTTCAGCTGTGAGGTAGATGCAAAAGACACAAATGTTATAAAGTGATCTTTCTGGTAACTGCATCTTCCCTGAACTTTGACTCCGAAATGATACGGAGAAATAACAAGCTGAAAAGAAGCAAACACCACAATTACATTTTCATTTGAGCATTTAGCCAGCTATTACAGATGGTCAGATGACTCCACTTCAGGGGGAAATCTGATTTCCAGGAGAAGACTGATTACAATTCAATTAACCCTGACATAGCCATAAGGATTTTCCCCCCCATAAATCAAAGCAGACATAGTAGATAATTATGTTATTATCAACATACAATGGGAAAAAGCAGAAAGGTTTGACGACCAGAGTGGTGATTCAACCTGTGAACACCTTTAAACTACACTTTATATTATTATATATAAATGATATTTAATATGTAATGCAATATCTTATAATATAATGTGTATTTAATAGATATAATTTGCAGCATTAGTTTTCAGTAACACCGTTTCATCTTTCTGTGTCCAGTAAACTGAAATCCTGTAAAAAGCCAGAAAACGAATGTTCCATTTGTGGTTTGACTAACAAAGAAATCCACCCCAAATGCAAATTTGCAAGTGCCAGACAAATAAGCCACTTCTGAAAAATATACTCTGGCTTGGAAGGCTTGTGCCTTTTCATTTGGCTCCAATTGAACTTCCCCCTCATTAAACAATAATCTTTATGGTGAATTGAATAAAGATGAAAAAAGAAAGATTCTGAAAAGAATGCATAAGTAATTTTGGTTGCCTAGCTGTGGCAATGAATTCCTGTTTGTTTAGCCACTGAAGGGTGAATGCAACCCTTTGAGCAAATGGGAATTCATTATTCCAGTGACTGAGAAATGATCCACCTAAAGAACCTAATTGGTTCTACAACAGTGATTTCTTTCAAAGCAGTGTTTCCGGAAGAAACAACAAAAAGAAGACAGCTCTTTGACTAGTCCGGGGTCTGCAGGGGACATTTGCCTTCCCGTGTTTCAGCTTTAAAAAGAAAATGTCACACGTAGCCAGGACAAAGGAACAAAGAGCCAGTGTTTTAAAAGGTACAGAAATGGAGCAGGTCTTGCACGTCTTTCTTCAGCACTAAAGCTGAGTTTCAATAAATGTTAGTTCTTGCTCGTGACACTTGAACTCTCAGTAAGAAAAAAATGCTTTACTGACCATTTTCAACTGCTTCCCAGAGTGTTCGTTAGTAGCCAAAAGCTGCTTGAATATTTTCCTATGCAAATGAGAAGTAAATTATCATTATTTACCAGTGTTACAGAATAAGTGAATTAATATGCCCAGTTCTGCCTAAGCAAATAGAACACTGTCATTTATTTTCAACCCAATCAATTAGAATATGCAAAAAGGAAACTCAGATACACAGGTAGATAGAGACAGTTCTCATTTACATCCCAAGAGTTACGCTGCAAGAATAACAACCATGAACTGATTGTTGCATTTGAAAGCAGAATCTTAAACGAGAGTTCTTCTGGAGCCACGGGGGGTCAGAGAGGGATCTGATTGGGGTTAATGGGTGGATATCTCTTGGCTTCGAAATGAGCTTCAGAACTGGCCCCACAGAGCAACAAATTTGCATTGAGGCCAAATCTGAGGGAAAACTTCCAGTCCTGTGCAGGCTTCAGAAAGTGAATTACTACTATTTGTAGAATTGGAACAAGTAATGCAAAAAGAATTAATGCATTATTTCCTAGAGTCCCAGAATCACTTAGGTTGGAAAAGCCCTCCAGGATCACCAAGTCCAAGCTGTGCCCGATGCCCACCGTGTCCCCAGCCCAGAGCACTGAGTGCCACCTCCAGCCCTTCCTTGGACACCTCCAGGGATGGGGACTCCAACACCTCCCTGGGCACCCCCTTCCAAGCCCTCACCACCCTTTCCAGGAAGAAATTCCTCCTGGTGTCCAACCTGAGCCTCTGCTGGCACAGCTTGAGGCCGTTCCCTCTTGTGCTGTTGATTTACACATCGCTTTCAATGTGTGTCCAGTCCCCTGACAATCAAATTGATATTGAATACTCAGATTGGAGCAGAAATCCCTCCATCCCTGTTACCCAGTGGACATGTCAGCACGGCTGCAACACCCCCGAGCAACAGGAATAATTCCTCTTTTCACAGTCCCTTCAGTGCTTCCATCAGAAAGTCGCTGGGATTGGGGGCAGCAAGAACAGACCGTGTCAGTCAGTGAAAAAAATTTTAAAAATTATATAGCAAGACAGCAGGTTATATTCCCTGATGCACACAAACACATGCACGACACACCAAGCCAGGCCCTGAATGCCTAGCCCAGTTTAGACCAGCACCACAGAGCCACAAAACTCTGGTCTGGGCCACTCACGTCCCACCTGTAAATGTGTCAGGCCCTGGCTGGTGGCTCCATCATTTCTCACAGTGTTTATACCCTAAATACAAGCATCTACAGCCCCACTGGCCCTCAGATGTGCTGATTCCACCCCTCCAAGGATCTATTTCATTCAATAATTCTGACCTTCTATTTTAACTTGCCAACATAAACAAAGCAATGGCTTTGCTCGTTGCGTAGCTGACCAAATCTCTTTGATTTTCCCATATTTAAATCCAATTATTAGTTTCTTTGGGGGTTTTTCCTACATGATGGTCTCCTCCCTGAAGGTGTTACAGAAAGTGCAAAGTTTGTCCACTGCTGGGATGAGCTCTGAACCAGAATAATTCAGCCAGCTGGAGATGGGCAGGTGTTATCATGATCTTGTCTAATGATATCTCGACAGCAGCAGTTCTGCCTGATAGTTCATCATCACTGAAACTTTTCAGTTTCCATCTGTTGCCACAAAGTTGTACCAGGGCAAATGAGCAACTGAATATACAGTGATTATCATTTCCTTTAACTTTTGCGGGCTGCATTTTGGGTAGCTCTGTACCAATCCAATATTTCTGAGTAATTAGAATCAATCATAGAATTCCAGAACAGTTTGGGCTGGAAAGGGACATTAAAGATCATTTAGTTCCAACCCCAGTTATTCCTCTAGTAGAAGTTTTAGAAGCACAGACTGATATATCCATGCTTATCTGGTTTGTTTTTCACTTGCACTTCTTTATGCTCATTTTCATGGCTCTGGACTGTTGCTCACCTTTGTATGATGGTGAAGTCACACCTCTGTGAGAAGTTGTGCTTCAGCAGGCAGGTCGATCTGGTTCTTCGAGAAAATATGTTGAACCAATGCTCAAACCCAAGAGTCTGAACCTCTCTGCGTGTCTCTGTATCTTGATGTGTGTCCATAGCTGACCTGACATGTGCTGCAGGAGTCTGTCCCTGGGCATTGGACTGGGTAAGAATTCCCTATCCTTTGTAAATCACACAATAGTAAAGAAAAATTAACTACAGTTTTATTTTCACTATGTTTCCGCACGACACAGGGTGTCTTCACATTTTACTGTTATCAGACTAATTCTGGTGATTCAGTTTAACAGGACACTTAATCCTTGGCATGAAGCCTGGAATTTTCCAGGCTTTGGAAATATGTTTGGTGTTGGAAGCAGGAGTGTGGACACTGAAAGCTTGGTGGCAGAGAGATTTTCCAGTATCTGCCTGTGTCCGTGAGCATCCTCACTTTCTCACGGGAGCTAGCTGAAAAACAGCTAGAGAGCTTTTGTAAATAATTCTTCTATCTTGCACCTGTGAGATGTTTTGCACCTTGTTGTTGTTATTCTGAGGAATTGTTTGGGAATGGGTGTTTTAGGATCTGGCGAATTACCCTGAGGAGTGGATGGCCGGGGATCCAATGACCTTATACCATCCCAATGACCCAGGGTATAAAACCCATCTGTATATAAATAAATAAATTCATTCAATTCTGTTCTTCCTGAGTTCAGCTGCCTCTTTTCTCCCTGGGCTGTGTCTAACTGCGACACAGGAGTCTGATCTCAGGATGCCTACATCTAGTTTTAGATTCTGTTGCATAAATTTAAACAGTCGTTTCCAGCGCCTCTCAGCTTCCCTTCAGTGTCCTGATGACCACGAACACCTCAAAATTTCCAAGCATGTTGGAGATCCCTACACGAGGGAAGCTCCATAAACATGAAATACAACTAATAATGCGCTCTTCTTTACTACGCATAACAAATGTTTCGCAACCCTGACGCCGGCTCGCGCTCATCCAGCATTTAATTGGCACACAAAGCAAAATCCCAGCAGCAATTCATTAGGTGTAAGAGCGGCTGGTGGTGGCACAGTCCCTTTTGTCGGAGCTAAATTGGAGTAAACAATCCAGCCCCAGTCCCTCCCGGACCCTGCATTAGCAGGGAGACGCCGGGTATCAGCTGTCCATCATGCAAACCCAGGCAGCTGGGCACAATTAGGCTTTCAAACAAACTGCAGCGAAATCACATTGCAGTGCAAACACATTATGCAGTCATTAGCACACTTACTCCACCAAAATGTAATAAAGCAGCTCTGATTAGCAGGCTCTGATGCATTAAAAATCTTCTTTTTATTTAATACTCTTTCACAGAGTGATGAGCAATTGTACAAAGGAAATCACAGAACAACACGTTCAGCTTAGCCCGGGATTGGGAGCAAGTGCTGTGCATCAAGTGAGTCTCCAAAAAGTGTATCCAACTGTTATTGACCACTTTAAACACTTAAAAGAGAAGCATTTTTCCAAAGGACTGAGCTCCTGAGGAGATTAGCTGAAACTCTCTAATTGGTTTTGCTCTATAAACATAAGAATTGATTTCTGTTTACATTTGCAGGAGATTTTGATTTACAAATGATGTTTTGTGTCTTCCTCCTCAAGGAACCAGTACGTTTTCAGTCTCCATGGAAATAATCTTTCTAAAGTAAATGGGATGTGCCAAATATTTCCTGAATTACATACAAAATATCTAGCTTTTGTTCAACTGTTCCTGAAGGAAAATTCCGCTTTCTTAAGAAGAAGATCTAAACCCTCAAATTGTGGTTAAAACAATGGTGTCAGAATTTAGAAAGCACAGGAGTCAAGCTCTTCAAATGGCTCAATGCAGAGTGGCACAAGGAGTAAATAGAAAATTCCAAAATACCAGCTCCTGAAATAGTAGCTGGAAGAAGCTGTCAGGAAAAAAAAAAGGAAAAGGAGGTATTATGCAACTCTGTTGCATTTTAGGGAGGACAAAATGGATCTTTTTCCTTTGTAAGTGTTGAAAATCAAATTTCCTAAAATGTGGCTGATCCCTTTCACCCAGTTATAAGAGCTGAAAAATTTAAAGGTTATACTCAGAAACACTATTAAAAACCAGAGAATTACAGAACGGTCTGAGTTGGAAGGGACCTTAAAGCTCGTCTAGTTCCACCCCCTGCCATGTGCAGGGATGCCTTCCACTATCCCAGGTCACTCCAAGCCCCCTCCAACCTTGCCTTGGACACTGGCAGGGATGGGGATGGATAAATAAACAAATGAATAAATGAAATCAGTAAGTTATAAAGCACATTACCTGAAGGAATGGGGTAAGACTCAGCTTTAATAAAGGCAGATAAATACAGAAGTCCTCTGAGCTTCACAGGTTTACCAATTTCACTGTCTAAAACTGGGGCCTGTGCCTATATGCCATTTCAATTATCAAATCAGTGCAAAAACATACTAAAGGAACACATCAATTTATTTTTCAAGGTTGTGTTCAATTATCGACTGTGACGAACAAATGGTTCCCACTGAACCATATTGGCTTTTAAGTATTTAAGCTCCAAAGTGATTAATTTCCAATGCTAATTAAATGCAGTTGGAAAAAGCAGTTAGAGAAATAAACAATAAAAACACGCTTTAGAGAGTAGAGGTTGAACTGGGAAACAGTTTCTCTCCATCAGTGTTGGCTACAGACAGTTTGTAGGTGCTGATATGGTCCACGAGCAGGGCTGAGAGTCTTTCTGACAAAAAAAGTTGTTTATAAATATAAACTCTGTTCTTTCACTAAGCTGCTCATGCTTATTAGGAGCATTAATTATCAACTGCTCCCCTAGAAATTGAAATTCACACAGATGTGATTATCTCTGAAGTTTACAGCCTGTTGATCCCTGTTCTGCAGAGACATTAATTATCAGGAACTGTCACAACAAGTCCAACTGGTGATACAGCTTATGCAGATTTCCTTCTCACTCTCTCCAAAGGACAGAAAATTCCCCTCCTCATACCTGGTTTTCCTCTTTAGTTATCAGCACTACAGGAACAGAGAGGTTAAGTAAGGAGCTTTTCCTAGAGGCGTTTCTTTTCCAAATCCAAAGATAAAACTAAGTCTTTTTTTGGCCTCAGAAGTGCACCTAAAGATTCTGAGATCATGCAAACAGCAAGCTGTAAAACCATTTTTAAAGAGAAAATCCCGGTTCCTGTAAGTGAGGAGCAATGTTTATCTCCAGTGTTTACACAATATATTGCCTGAGGTAATTGACTGCATATAAATGGGGGTTTACGGCTTCTTCTTTTCAAGGACATTAATTAATACATTAGAAAACATGTTCAGCCTTTAAAATAGTCTCACTACGGTTCCTCTCTCAAAGTATCATCCTTATGATCTGTTCCAATATGAGACCCCAAGGAGTTTATGGCATTTGCTACTTTGCAGACCTGCCCCACCTAAGGCTCAAATCTGTCATAATTTAAGACACCTAAAAAGTGTTGTTGATGTCTGTATAACCAGGTCAGTTCCTACAAGTCTGGGGTTTTCTCTGTAGCTGTTTTCAGAAGACACGTGAGGACAGACTTGGTTGAAACACAGCATTTCAGTTTTTGAAATTTTATTTAGGACTCAATTTATCAAGTAAAATTAGTTCAAGGCAGAAGAAAATCCTGGACATTTTTATTGGTTTAATCTTAAATCCTTTTTTCTCAAGCCATTACTGCACATGGAAATTACCCCTAATTTCAGACCAACTCTCCAGTGAGCACTGCAAAAACTTGATATTTTCAGAGTTTAGAAACACCAGGTCCTCTATAAGACTCCCAAAACACTGAGACCTACGTTCTGATGTTGGTCACTTTATCTCATGGATCTAGATTCTTCCACATCTAACTCCAGGCCAAACTCAGGGGTCTGACCAAGGATTTCCAAACGTCAGGACTTTGTCCATGACTGCTCCCGAGTCCCAAACCAGAAGATATCAGTCCTACAGCAATGTACATCAGTTTAGTCCTGGATTGATGAAATTCCAGTGTTTGATTCAGGAAAATCTTGGGATGTTTGCTATATATTTCCATTCACAAATAATAATTAAATCTTTTAAAAGTGGTTTTGCTTTGCTGGAAATTTTCCTTTGGCAATAGTTTGCCATCCAATTGTGTTTGAAGCTGAGTTTCTCCGTCTCTTTTAAAGTTTGATGTACAAGTCAAGGAGGGAAATTAAAAGGAAAGTAAGAGATATGTTTTAGATGAGGGAAGAGTGTAAGGCTACAAAAAAAGTCACTTCAGTGTCACATCAAATGGAAGATATCATTTTGTACTGTTCTCTTAAATAGAGTTTTTATGACAGTGTGAAGATAACCTTGTTAAAAACATGTCATAGAATCACAAGATAGTTTGGGTTGGAAGGGACCTTTAAAGGTCTCATTCCAACCCTCCTGCAGTGAACAGGACAATCTTCCACTAGACCAGGGTGCTCAGAGCCCTGTCCAACCTGACATGGAACAGTCCTAGGGATGGGGCAGCCACAGCTTCTCTGGAAAAACCTCTTCCAAAGTTTTAACAACCTCATTATAAAGAACTTGTTCCTTATATCCAATTTTACTTGACTCTCTTTTCGTTTCAGACCATTACCCCTTTTCCTATTGCAACATCCCACTGGATTGTATCCCACCTTTCAGGCGTGTCAGCCACAGCCTGGGTCATCTGCAAACGTGCTGAGCAATTCATTCAGTATTTTAAAAATACCTTCACTACCATTTTTAGTGTGATTCCAGTAAAAATTGCCTTACAAACAAAATTGCATTTAGAAGAATCGATTTCTCCTGATGTTCATACATCAGCAATTTTTGTCCATTCCTGCCATCTTTTGACCTGATCTCCAGATAACCCTGTTGCCACATCAGTCTCGGCAGAACAGATTCTCTTCCTCTCCAGATCCTTCACACTGGGACTTGTGATGTGTCCTTCCTTTCTGAGTGTTGGGGACAATGAGCAGAGACATGACAGTCGCTCTCAGTAGGCCCTGCCTGTTTTACATGCTCCTGTATTTATGTCAGAGTTGTCCTTCTGTTTTCCTCCATTTTTTTTTTGTTTTTCCTCCCTGAAAAAAAAAAAAACAAACAAAAACAAAACCAAAAACCCAAACGACCACTGCAAACTCTGTAAATATTTAGAAAGTGTTCATGGAATGATCATGTTATGACCAGCAGGATGTAATGAAAAAGTTCACATAACCATTTCAAGCTAATAGACCAGAATACACACTCAGACTTTAATATCACACTTGTAACAAGAGATTTGTGGAGAAAATATCATATTTAAGCTTATTCTCTACAGAATGTGGACTTATCTATGAATGTCTGGTCTTCATAATTTCAGCTTAAATGAGTTTTTCAAAAGCATTTCAGTTTTCTATGCTGAATTAATGTCACAAGTTATTTTTCTCCAGAGAAAAAATTCCTTCAAAATGACAACTTCTACCCTTTGCAATCTCAAATTGGATGATTTATTTTTTACCCTGTAGTAGCCAATTTTTGCTAAAGATTATAGTTTGTTTTAATATGCTGTACACTGTAATTTAAAATTATTTTTTTAAAACACAAATATTTATTCAATCCACGAGAGTAGGAAAGAATCAGAGCTCCAATTCAGATCGTTCAGATAACATTGGATGAAAAACTTCCAAGGAAATTCAAGTGTGCTATAAGAAAGGAAAGAAAAGGAAAGAAAATCTACTTTGGAATGGACAGAAAACACTTTTCATATTTTAATACCATAGACTTGTTTGAACAAATAGTGGAGTCCTCATTCCTGAAGGGATTTAAAAGACCATAAAAGGATGTGGCACTTGGGGACATGGGTTAGTGGTGGCCTTGGCAGTGCTGGGGGAAAGATTGGAGCCCATGATCTCTGAGGGCTTTTCCAACCTAAATGCATCTGTGAGTTTGTGAAATTTACAGTAAATAAATGAAAGAAAACTAAACACACAGTTAATAAACCGAACCTGCTGCCTCTCTGCTTCAGGACAGCAAAACACCCAGTTCTTTGCCTGAAGTAATTCTACTTTCAGATTCAAAGACATTTTCCTGGATATTTATGCAGCACTGTAGCCGTCATGCAGCCTTTGGAAGAGAAATCTAAATAAATGTGGTTTGAGTTGAAAAGAAATAAGGTGTGGGGTGATGGATATAGAATGAGAAATGGTTGTTAATTCTAATAATGTTTACTGACAGCCAGTGCGAGTTTTGGTCTGCTCTGAACTCTCATTCAGACACCTCTGAATGTCGTGATTTCTATTATTTCTAAGAAAAAATTAACTTGCATTTTATTTCCTACTGAATTCTTGTTTCCCAGCAGCTATTTTAAGAAACTGCCTTGCTTTCCCTTTTCCACTAAGCACCTGCACACTTTTGGGACAGCAGGAATTCCACCAATGCCGAGTAAAGGACTCCAAAATCCAGACCTGATTTCGTTCCCTTTCCTCGTGTCAGGTCATTTCAGAAAGTTCTGATTTGTGTATTCATTGGAAGGACAGGGTCTGCGTGTAGCATTTCTGAGGGTGAATATCAAGTGTGTCTGAGACCCCAGGGTGGAAACACATGATTGATGTTTTGCTACTGTGCCAGCACGACCTGGAGTACAAATGTGACACCGAGTCGCACATGGGCATCAAGCAGGAGGGAGTTCTCTGCCAGAGCCGATGTAGACCTGCAGGAAAATTGAATCCCCTTTATCCAGACCAGAAAGAGTGGTTTGTTGGGTTAGTGGTGGGTTTTGGGGTGGTTTTTTTTGGTTTTTTTGTTTGGTTTGGTTTTGTTTTGGTTTGGTTTGGTTTTTTTGGGGTTTTTTCAATAAAAGTAAAAATTAGAAAATGCCCCATTGGGCTTAAGTCCTTTAGTGGTCTTAGAAAGACGTACCATCAAATTTAACAAATACCTTCTCTCAATGACTGCAATAATGTAGCTTTAAAATATTTTCATAGAATTTCACCATCTTTCCTTTTTCAAACGTCTGGTTTCAAAGTTTATTTCCTTGTGTAGTCAAGGACAATGTTGAAATTCCCCTTCATAAGCTATCCAACAATATATGTTTACATTAAACATGTAATTACAAAATTAATAGGGCTGAAATATTTCACTAATCTTCTGAAATGTTCTAAAGGTCTTTTTAAAAAATAAATGAAAGAAGTCCATCATCAAAGCCAAAATTCAAGTCAGTGCAGTGTTTTATGTGAACACAGCTCATATCTGATTGATCTCGTTCAGGAAAGACTCATCAGCTGAAAAAAACAGGATTATTTGGAGCTGTGATATCTATTGCTGTGTTCAAGCTGACACAGAAGGAGATTAATTTTTTTAACTCCCATTGGCAACCGTGCCACTGTGTCACTGCAGATCAGCCATGCCGGGATTTATCTTTGTGCCCCTAAGATAAATTTCATCTCGTAGATAACAAAAGAGTGAAAAGGAGAAATCAGCTGGTAGAATATCTGACCTACAGGGCAAACAGGCAAACTAAACTCCAATCAAGTCTTTATTGGGACTGAATGCCAAGACCTACATTAGCTCTGCTCACCCTTGAGGAATTTCTGGTAGCTTCCACCTGGAATTACGGGACTGTACAATTCCTACCTTAGCATGCTGATAATTCCCAAAGGTTCTAATAACTTGTGTGTTTTCAGAAGTTCCAGAAAAGTGCTGTTTTCCCTGGTTTTGTCACTGTTGTTTATTTTGCATGGAAGGCAATCCTTTGACATTCAGAGGGAGAACAATATTTCGTACTTGAACTGCTTGGCTTCCTCCCTGATGATCTGCACAGTCTTTGTTTTGTCATTTTAACAGATAATTCTGGAATGCTTCCTGATGTGGTAAATGCTTAATGGAGAAAAACTTCCTTATTGGGGTCATGTGAGGGAAAGAATTGCTCATTTTAATTGAGAAGGTTAGAAAATGCGTATTTGGTGATTTCCAACAGAAGCGAGAAAATGCGCAGTAGTTAAAGAACTTACAGAAATTAAGGGAAGAAAACCCCAAACAACAACTCGAGCAGGTTTGGAAGTGCCTCTTCTCTGTCCCGTTTGCTGTCATTTGGGAATGGAGCAGGACAAATATTAAATGAGTGTGAACACGCAGAGATTTTTCCTACCAATCTGCAGACTCAGCCCTTGGAAGAGTGGAACTGGTTGGCGCTTTTTAGCTGCAGTGACAGGACAAGGACCAACGGCCTCAGACTGACAGAGGGAAGGTTTAGATGGGATGTGGGGAAGAAATCCTTCGCTGTGAGGGTGGCGAGCCCTGGCACAAATCCAGAGCAAGGCAGCACAGGGGCAGCTGGGAAGGAATTGGATCCACCCCAGTGAGCTCAGGACTCTGCCTCAGTTGTGCATTAAGATCTACAGGCATCAAAGACCTTAAAACCATCAGCAGAGAGGTTGCAAAGACTGTTTGTCCTATGACTATTTCATATACTACCTTAAAAAGCTCTCATTATTATATATATATATATAAATGAGGAACATTACATATTGAGAGCAAAGCTAAAAGTGCAGGATTCTAGTGGCAGCCTATGTTATAAACCAAAACATAAAAAGCACCGAAGCAATGAATCCGAACCCAATATACAGCAATGAAACAAAACCTCCCTCTCAGAAAAATTAACTACCACAATCTTTGTAAATTAGGCAAGGTTAGAATACCAGCTCTGTACCAAGCAGTTTTTAGTCGATTTTTATTAAAATTAAGGAATACACAAGATACTATTACCATAAGTTGCCTAGAGGAGTGGGAGTGGGTAAGTTGTTCGGTCTATGGATTTTTTTTCCTTTTTGACAATTGGGAATAAGATTTTTTTAATGTCTGCATAAAATATAAATGAACTGTAACATTCTTATAAATAACAAAATTCTCAAAGGCCTCTCAACAAATTGCCTACAAAATGCAATTCTTAGAAACCAGTAGATTAGTAATTTATGCTTAGCTCCTATGGGCTTTTCTGTTTGGTGCTTAATTTAAAACTTTTTTCCCCCCCAAGAAAAATAAATTAAAACCAAAAATTAATAAAAAGTTCTTCTGTTTTGTCTGGAAAACAGATCTGCAAAATTTGCACACAACCTGCTAGAGAAAACCATTTGGCTTGAAAAGGAGCATCATATAATCAACATTACATTAATGCAAGTCAGAAATTTAATAATTCTTTTACAAGCTCTGACCAAAAGTGGCTTAACAAGCAGAGATATTAAAAAAAACACCCCAAAACTGGGAGAAACACTTCTATGGTAGCAAAATTTTTGTTCAGAAAAGAAGGAAAGAAAATAGGAAGGCAGGAAGGGAGACAGCTAAGGAGATGGTGCTTGAAAGTTCCTTCCAGCAGCCCTGCAGTTGGATGAGGAGGAGGAGAGGAGGGAAAGAATTCCTGGCTATAAAAATAACAATTATCCACTCCTCCCCTCTGGATCCTCCCCAACAGAAGAGGGAGAAAGGCACTAAGTGGAGATAGCTGATAAATGGGAGTATCACTTTACACACTGTTGTACCTAAATATGTGAAGAGCCAGGGACCAAAGAAGACAATCCTAATTAATTTCACTCTAAAGCATATAATTTCCAAAGAGCCCCAACATTAGTCATATTCTGTTCTGTGTTGTTCTGAAGTTATTCCAGCACATGTGCTCTTACACTGAAAGGTGAATGATTTTGAAAATTTCAATGTACACTGAATTCCAGACTGATGGTATGAACATAATATGTTAATTTACATTAGCGTTTTTCTCCTGCAGTTAAACAAAAGTTGTGCACTTGGAAATGAAGCCAGTAAAAGAAAGTTCTGTCTGGTAATTAAGACTCCATGTTTTTCATGCTTAATAATCCTACTGTTTCTGCTGTTTTACCACCAAATTAATTCTGTGTTGATGCAATGTATCCTAAAAGGGGCGCCTCCCAAGACAACCTTTTTCAGAGCCATTATAATACAAAATAGAACAGGGATGGTAGACTACACATCTGCAAAGAGAAGTGAAAATTTGGGATTCTCATCCATGTCATCCATAGTAATTCACACAGACCACTATAAATAGCACCTGACTCCTTAAAAAAAATAACAGACACAATCTCATTGCCTTCATTTGCTGTACAGGAACATATTAGTAAGAGGAAAAATTTACACAAACTCTCTCAGTTCATTCAAGAGATGCTTTTCTACAGATTTTTAAAGCTGTTAACTAGTTCTTCATAATTTCCTTATTAAGGCAGAGATGAAAAAACTATTGCTTCAGTTAGCAAAAATAATCAGGCCTGGGTGCTCTCCCTGAAGGTTTGGGAAAGATTTCCCTACCAAAATTAAGTCCAAGAGAATAAGTGATGCATTAGAATTAGAAACTGAAAACTTCAGGTTCAAATTACCATTTTGCCTTTTTTTTTTCCATGCACCATGTGAGCAAGGTGTTTTTGTGAAGGACTAAACACAGAACTGATAAATCAAAATGTGATTGTTTAGGAAAGAAGGGTGGCTGTGATGTGACTGTGGTCTCCCACAGCAGATGGACAGGCAAAAGCAGGGTGGGACCAGTACCAGAGCTATGGCTTTCCAGCTATGGCTTTAAAGATGTAAAAAGCTACAAACTTTTTACACCTGTAAGAATTGACTCCACTGCCTCAGGACCAACTTTCTGCCCTCTTCATGGCAGCCCTCAGCATCCTCCTTGGCCGAGCAGCCTTTGTGCTTAAACCAGTTGTCACATAGAAGGCCTGAATATGGAGGAAACTCAGCTTGATCTCCATAACTCGCAGATTGTTTGCCAAAGGAGCAGAAGCACCTCTATATTATGCTCATTCCCGGGGAGTTTGAGGGGCTCCTTTGGAGTATCTGCAATTGCTGTTCAAAGCATCTCAAACCTCACCTCCATTATTACAGGGTAATTCCTGCTCCTTCTGGTGCAGTCACTCAGGAGTTCTGTGGGAGTCGAGGTGTAAGACCCCAAATGTTCCTTTGGAGGGCTGGGTCCTGCTTTTCCTGGGCACGCCTGTGGTTTTCTGTGTTTACAGTGCTGATTCAGTGCAATACTGTAAAATGAAGATGTCCCTTTGATTCATAACTCAATGAGTTCAGAAACATAATGAAGTCCGCACTCACCTGGATTTTCATCTCCAGTAAAATAAAAGGAAAGGAACACAAGGCATCATCTCTATCTGCAGTAAATAATAATAAGCTTCATACTTTTACAGTGTTGCAAATTCAGCAGTGCTTGAGTAAACAGAGATAAGATTTGTTATTGAACTTGTTCCTGGATTAAAAATTTTCTCAGAAGAACAACAGAGTAATTTACAAAAAGCACAATGAAATAAAGAAAAATAGAGGAGCTAATATATTTCTTCTTCAGTAGAATTACAAGAAAACACATCGGTGAAACAGGTGATACTGCATTTTAATAATACCACAGAATTGTCTGGGGGAGACAGCAATAGAGATATTCATTAATATCCAATAATAAACCAAATGCAAGCAGCAAATGCTGCTGGTCTTCTCTTGGCAAGAAGTCATGTTAAATTTATTGGGAGTTACTTAAAGAAATCGGGAGAATTCATAACCTAAAGCTAAGTTTTAACATTCAAGAGGTCACATAGTTTTAGATGACACTGTAATTGCAGCACTGGACTCCAGAAAAGACTCAAATTTAAAAACATGATATCTTGTACTGTCAAAAAAAGTGCAGAATGCATCTACAAAATATGTAGATGGGGAACCGTAACTAGGAAATCTGGGAGGTGGGTTTTTTGTTTCTATTTTTTTCCAAAAATAGCTGTAAAGATAGAAGAACGTCTGATTTTATTTGACATGTGTCAGTAGCATAAAAATGCCCAAATAAATCAGACAATCATCACTCATGAAATGCCAGTCTGCTCTAGGCACACTCTATGGAAAACTTCCTTCACATGAGCTAGAAGTGGATATTTACTTATGGCAAACTCCAGCTTAAAATATTTTCAAATTGCTTGAAAACCAAAAAAGAGCATTTAAATCCCCTCAAAAATCTATCTTGCAAAATGTCTTGTCTCAGAAAGAAAGGAGTTCAACAGTAGAAAAGGAAAGTTACGCAGTGTAAATTTACATACCTGAATAAATGATCTCGAGCATATGAAACAGGCTGGAGGAAATCACAAAGCTGATAATTTCATTAAAAATGTTACCATAGTTATGGAGAGTTTAACATAATGGCTAGAAGTGTCTAGAACCCAAAAAATCCTCAAAATTTCAACATGCACTCAGTCAGACATTAACTGGTTGAACTTCAGCTACTGTATTAAATGAACTATGGACTCCACAGCACTAGAAAAATCTAAAAAACCTCTGAATTCCTTCTAGCAAAAAACAACCCTTCTTATCACTGTGTTGGTGTGCAGAGTCCTTACACATCCTGCTCTCACAGACTGCAGCTCAAGTTGCAAAAAATTGGAACTAACTACTTAAAAATTGGGATTAATTACATAAAACTGGAATTAACTTCAAAATTGGAATTAACTACTGAAAATTGCCCCATCTAACCTGGCCTTGGACACTTCTTGAATATCTTGAAGTTGATGGTTTGTGATTCAATGTAGAACTAAATCTACCTATTTTTGCCATCAAATGTGGCCAATGAATGTCATAAAATATTTATTACTAATTTGGTTATTGATATTCGTCCTAGAAGATGCAATTAATTGCAATTGATTGATGCATTATAGATCAATGCATAGGGAGATATGGTTAAAGAAAAAAATAGTTATGATCTAAAGACAGTAATTAATCGGGAAAAAAAAGGCAGAAGTCCTTGCAGCCATAAACTATATTGGTTTATAATATCTATTATCTCTTCAATGTGTTTCTTATTCAAGAAGAGGAAACTAATTTGCCAGTCCTTGCCCTGATTTTGTTCCCTGTCCATTCCTGTACCCGTGTGGGTAAATAGACTTAGCAGGGTCTTGGTCTGAAGTCTGGATGGCTGCAAGGTTGGGGCTACAGACCAAGATTCATTTTGGATTTTTTATTTCTGCAACACTCTTGATCCAGCAATCAGGCAGCAATCCTATGTCTATCAAAGACCTCAAAACAAAAGAATATTCTCTCATCTAATTCTGGCCTAGGTATGCAAGCAATTCAAATTCAGTATGAACAGAGCTGATGACTGGAATTCTTTCTTCTGGGTGTTAATTTCCAGTGGAATATACAGAAAACCATACACAAATAAACAAATAAACATCTATACCATATATAAATGTATAAATAAATATATTATTTAACAGTTCAGACATCATATTTTGAAAGGGAGGCTTCCTTAGTACGCAGTCACTTTACAATTTGATTATCCAATGCCATCCATAAATGGTCACGATGTGCTGCTTCTTCTGCACTGGAATGAAGAGGGTGACATAAAATTCTCCCTATTTTCCTTGTCATTAAAATGTGAAATTTTTTTTCTACTAGTGAAGCATTTTGTGTCACTGCCAATTATAATTAACATTTAATTAACTTTATAATTGACATTTCGGTATGTTTGCCCGATATTAAGGACTTACATGGCACAGAACTTCTGTAGCAGCCCTTTCATCACACTTGGAAAAAATGTAATTTAGCATCAGAAAATGCTGTACTTCAGAAGTGACATTGGCAAAAAGGAAAACAATCCTGGGGAGAAATGTAAGAATTTGGTATAGGTTGTGAAAAGCCCTCAGCATCCTGAGATATTTGCTGTGTGGATACAGTTGGGTTCCTGTCCTTTTCAGACTGGAGTAGGCTTAAATTTATTTTGATGCAAGTCTTTATCCCAGTATCCCAGTCCTTTTCCCAGTCTCCCTGTTTTCATGTCTATCCATGAGCTTTCTCATCTTATTTCCTCCCCTGTCCTGTTGAGGAAGAAGGAGTGCAAAGAAATGTCAAAAAATGTGATTAGAGATGACAACGTAAATGTGTTATTTGGAGCACAAAAAGACTCTCTAAAAAATATGTAAGATTATAGCAAATAATATGAGTTTTATTGGGATTGGAGAGCTTTTCATTTAAAAAAAAGTATTTTGAGTGCCCTGGAACATGATTAAAAACCCATCTTTCCATAAAACTTAAAAAAAAATGTTTAAATATTCCCATTAAAATGGATTCTAGTCAGTCTAACTGGCACAGGCACAAGGAGGCTGAGGGACAGTCAGGCTGCAGCTTTCAGGAACGATTGGGAATGCTGGGATCACAACCCCACCCCCTGCATCCTGCTGGTGGCAGCTGCACAGGAGCCTGAAGGATTGTCTGATCACAAAGGTTGGTTTATTCATTGCAGATCTATGCATTTATAGAGGAAACAGACACCAGAATGCTGATGGAATATAATGGGCAGAGCAACATTCCGAACTAAGTAGATAATAATAATAAAAATAAAAATAATAAAAATAAAAATGAAAAATTAATAATAACAATAATAATAATAAATAGCAGCTAAGTAAGTAGCTATTGTGTTAAATGACCTTCAGTGAACCCTCCTCCTACAAATTTCCCTCAGGACACTGTTGGTATCCAAGGCATCTATGACAGGGAAATCCAAAATACATTCACAGGCTATTTCCTTTTTATTGGTTCTAGAACTCGTATGCTGTGGTTTCACTGCAAGCTTTCTATTTCTAATATTCTAAGAAATGCTGAGAAATAGGTCCCTGCTCACTTTCTGTTTGAGGTTTTGCTAATGTCTTCTCCATAGTTTCCTTTATAGCTTTCCCAAGCAGAAGAACCTCAGTTTATTTAATGTATGCGTTCGCAGAATGAAATAGATTAAATTTTATTCTTGAAGTCATATTTGTTCCTGTTCCACATTCATTATTTTTACCTCTTTTATTCCCCTGTGGTTTTACACAGTGGTACAATGATATCTTCTCTCTTGTTCTCTTATTCTTTTCCTAATTTTTCACATAATACCTGCTTGCTGAACTCCCACTAAAGCTGATATTTCCATATAATTATTCATTATATGATTTCAAGAGCACTTTTGTGAGCACTAATACAGGTTTAGAGCCTACTTCGTGTACTGGCAGCGCTGTTTTTCATCAGCTGAGCCCCTCTTGCCACACTTTTATCCACACAGCCCTGTGGAAGCTCTCCGAAGGAGTTCACTGATGGATTCACTCTCTGCATTAGGAAAATATGTATCACTCAGCCTTTGCCACCTCTGTTGTAGCTTTTATTTTTTATGGAGACTGATTAGACAACAGATTTATATGGGTCAATTCCTGCTGCAGACCTTCTCGGAGCCTCTTTGGACACTCCAGCATTGGGGACTTCCTCAGAGACACTTCAGCAAAAGCAAAAGTTCAGTTTTAACCAAATCTTCTGCCCAGCGCCCTGCTAAGAGGGTCCAGTGTAAGAGACAAAAATTGCACATTTTGAAGCATGTTTGTACTCCTAAAACACTGTTGTTTCACTATACCAAGTTTATGCACATGCATCCATTTGTACTTCACATTTTATATTTTATATATTTACAATTTTATGCTTTATTGCTGGTAAATGAAGCTTTACTGCATTTTTCTTTATCATCACGAGTACTGAAAGGAAATTTACCCTGAAATTTACTCTGAAAGTAGACATGGATGGGGGTTTTGGATTAAATTATGCCCCTGCTCCTTTCCTCCTGCAGAAGAGAAGATCTGATACAGGAGGCCATGTAATGGTGCATTAGATAACAGCAGGATCAGCATAGGTATCCCTTGAAGTTGAATAACAAGATTTTTCTTTCTCTGAAATCTTTAATAAACCATCAGAGCAACCTATGAGAACCATTCCAGGCAATTCTAACCCGCTGCATATTTTCAAAACAGAACAAGAGATGCATTCAAAAATAGCACTTCTTGAATGGGAGATCCTTTATTTTTCTTTTAATTCACAGAATCGTAGAATCCCAGAATGGTTTGGATTCAAAGAGACCTTAAAGCTCATCTTGTTCCACCCCCTGCCATGGGCAGGGTTACCTTCCACTAGACCAAGTTGCTCCAAGCCTGTTTCAACTTCACTGTAATTATTTAAAACCAAATGAGTTTCTAATGAGATTTTCCTCTTTTCTTCTCTCCCTGTCTTCATCTTGCATGATTTCACTTTTCACACCTGCTGTTTATTCTGTATTTTTGTTTCTCATCGTCACCTTACACCGATTATAGCAGCACGGATTTTTCTTCCCTTAGTAGCAGTTCACTCGTCTCGGATTTGAAGAATGTGATTCAATTCACTTTCCAGAAACACCACTAGCTATCACCTGTATCATGTTTTCCCTTAGGTTCACCTTGATATTACTCAGTCATTTCTCAGGTATTTCAGATTTCCATCGCTGGCAGCTTTCATGCTGGCTCACACTGTTGCTTGCCATTCACTAAGGTGAAAGTCATTAAGAATTATGACAATTATCTGATCCTCTGTTTGCTGTGGGCATGGCTGGGGTGCGTGGCAGTGACAAAGGATGTGCTTTTTCTCCGTGAGGACAGTGTACCAGTGGAAGGGGCTGCCCAGGGGCGTGGTGCCATCTCCATCCTCACAGCTTTCCCAGCCCCGAGCAGCCTGGTCTGACCCCGGTGCTGGGAGCACGAGGTTGGACAGGACCTCCCGAAGCTCCTTCCAGCCTGAATTATCCATGAGTCTGTGACATCTTCCATTTCACAGCAGCTATTTACAGTGCATTTTACAGTGCAGCTATTAGACAAGTATCAGACCACATCCCTGTGCACGAGGAAGAGAAAAGAAAGAGGGAATGCAGGGAGTATTAACATAATGGATTTCAGTTTCGAGCAGAGATCTCCTTTTCCAGATGACAACAGGTGAGGAAGGATCAGGACACACCCAAAAAATTTATGCCTTCTTAATGGAAACAAGAAATTACAGATGTGGAAAATCGATCACCAGAAAGCCGCAAACACTAAATTTTGCTGTTTTAAAACAAATTTGTAAATTCACTCATCAATTTAAACTCCATGCCAAGCTTGATGTTTTAGCTTTGATAAATTTGGAATGTGATGTTGAATACCGTTTTTTATTTTCTTAAGATTTCTGTCTCTGTTATAAATGGAAACAATGCAGGAAAATGACTCCAGGACATGAAAGATTAATCCTACTTCACCTACTCTGACCAGAGGCAGTTTTTGATAAATTAATTTCATTGAGCTGGTAAAGCCTTGCCCATTCCCATAAATTGTATTGGAACTTATCTCTAATTATGGGCTATGTGTCCAGCCAGCTCTGATCTTCTTTCAAATACCAAATCCTTCAATAAAATTTATCCACGTCAAACTTCTTATGTTTAATGATGACACCAATGATGAAATCATTCACCAGAATTACTTTTCAAGTTGTGATAAAATCAGTATTAAAGTACTGGTGACCTGTACTTCAGCAGCTTCCAGGTGGAAGAAAGAAGGATTTTGAAAGTCATACTGAACATGTGCATACAAAATAATGCAGAATTCTCATTAAATTCCTCCAAACTCTTACTGTATTGATTAGCAGTCAAACTGTCAGGGATCTGACCTATTTGCTCTTCCACACAGCATCCTTCTGACATTTACTGTAAGGAGGAGAAATGTGCCTTCTCTTCCAGTAGGATCTGGTAGCAAATGAGGAAAAGTCAGTGGAGGAACAAAGCAAGCAAGAAACTGGGAGTGGTGACAGATATATTCTGGTTTGCTCTTGGCTCATTTAAATTAATTATTAATTAATTATTAAATTATCAAACATGCACACAAGCTATTCTTTCATGTATTCTTCGGACCACGGAAATGAGAGATGAGAGGGTTGCACTCCCAGCTTTTGCTTTGTCTGAGTGGTTTACACAGCGGGAAATGCTTCAGAAATGCATTCAAAGCCTTCTCCTCAAATCACAGCACCCGTGGATCTCCACGGGTGAGGCATCTTCCCGGGGAGCTGGTGTCTGTTGAATGTAAAACAGGGAGGGGCTGGCCCCATTCCTGGTTTTCCAGCAGGAGAGGGATTGACAGGATCCGTATCCATTGTGAATGACAGTTTAGGGACCACAGGGACATCCAGAGCAGCTGTTCAGATCAAGCATTTCCCCTCCCAGCGTGTCTCGGTGTGGGGACCAGGGCACAACCCCTGAACACTTGAACTGCACATTTCCTTCTCTGTCAGGTCAGATGCTTTTTGCCCCGGCAAGGACGAGGCACAAAGGAAAAGCAGTGGGATTCCAGTTAACAGAGCACCCTCTCAATTGCACTATTCACATTAAACAAGCACGGGGATTGATGCAGAGGAGCTGCTCAGACCAATGAGTCAGGCACTCCTGGGTATGGCATGAAATTGTTCTATCTATCACAGGCTGGAGTGTTCTCTCTGTACTGCACATGCAAAAGTACATTAAATTGGGACTATTGTACTGTGACATTTCTATTCTAGACAATTGCCAGTTAAATCAATGCACATTTTATCATGTCTTTGAACATCTAGAAATAGTTTCACCCACACTGCCTCATCAAACACTTTGGCATGAATATTTCCTCGGGAGAGCTCTGTAATTCTGCACAACCAGCCCAGACTGTGGTAAAAAAACCTGTCTGGGTCAGAAACCTTGTTATTCCTACACTGCTGCTGCTCCAGCATGGGAGGAATTCAGGAGCACTCTGTGATTCCTATCAGCAAGAATAAAAGTGGAGTAAAGCTCTTCGCAGTCCTTTACCACCACTGGACTACACAAGGCCTGGCAAGTGGGCTGCAGGAGACAACATCGACTTCTGACAGCAGAACGGGAGTAAAATCTGATTTACATGATCCAGAATTTGGGACTTCACCATTCCTTCATCTGGGTAAAAAAGCAGAAGTAGGGCAGACAAGAATTCCTGATCCTCATCTCTGTTTAGGCCTGAATCAGAATGAAAAATAGAACAAAGAATATTGAATCACATTTCTCAAGTAAAGCCAAAGCACTGAAATTATAGACAATGCCAAGCCCAAGATATCTGCAAAATGTGCAGTTCCGGTGGGTGTTACTTCGATATATTTTCTGTCATTTAATTCCAGAATTTAAAAACACCATCTAAGCACAGATCTAAAGCCTAACCTGTAGGAGCCAAAGGACACTGACAGGGCTGGAAGCAGGCTGTTAAAATGAGAAATTGCCATCTAACTTACAGGAATCATGTGAGCAACCTAGGATTAAATAGAACTGGCTCTTGTTCCCCAGTTCAACACTTCTTCGCCTGTTTGATATCCTAGGAGTAAATACAGCTCTTAAAAATCAAACAGAACTAATTTATTAATGTATTCTTAGCACTTTAAGAATGATTAATGGTAATTTTCTAGTTTTACATTGCCAATGTTTAGCAGAAAGCTATTAGAAAATCAGTGCATAATGACACTGCTGGGGTATTTACTGTTCTAACAGCAACATTGGAGAGAAAGATTCTGGGCTCAGAATTTATGCACATGTGGTAGCGAAGTAGCTGACTTATTTTCCTTTTTAGAGAAATGGAAACAATGGTTTTGAAGAAATGGAAACAATATCTTTTGGGAGGGATATAGTTACTTTTTGAAGCTACAGAAACTCTCACCTAATCCAGGAGGGGTGGGAAATTCATATAAATGTGGATATAACACTTACTATTAGAGATTACAACAAGGCATCCAAAGCTCTTAGAAGCTTTCTTCAATATCAACAGCTTTTAATAAGCTTGGACTTGGCAATCTTGGGGTTTTTTTCCAACTTTAATGATTCTGTGATTCTGTGGGAATGAAAGGACACCAGATCTCACTGCCAGACACTCATGTTGTCCATCAACCAATTAGGTGGATAAAAATTGAGACATTTCCTTCCTTCTCCACAGAAATTCTAACAGTCTCCAAATGCTTCTTTGGAAGATTAAAGTAACCAACTGTCTTGAAGGTGTTTCTTGGCCTCGGCACAACATGAAGGATATCACAAAATTACCCCAACACAGTTGGATTCCAAGTACTCCTGTTCATTCCCCTTGCAAAAATACACAGGAGCCAATAGTGGAGCATGAGCACATCCAAGTGACACCAGTCAGTGAAAAAAGACAACGAACACGAGGAAACCAGAAAATAATCCTTGTTTTGTGTTTAAAGATACTTAGAAAAGAATTGATGTCACGAGTGCAGAAAGGGAGCAGCTGACAGAAGCCAGTTCTTAAGGAAGGGATCTTTGGTAATGGGAGTATTTATATGACTCCATCACAACGCACTCTTGCTCAAAAATTGGATAAAAGGAAAAATTAGGACATGGAACAGATATATACAGGTTTCT
This sequence comes from Melanocharis versteri, assembly GCA_013397845.1. NCBI lineage: Eukaryota > Metazoa > Chordata > Aves > Passeriformes > Melanocharitidae > Melanocharis > Melanocharis versteri. The sequence goes on along the minus strand of VZTG01002804.1, from coordinate 41,131 downwards.
TTGGGCTTCTTTTCCCTATTTGTTCTTAATGGTTCTGTGGGTTTATTGTCAGTCCAAGCTGAAATGAATCATTCGCAATCCGAACAGGAGAAAATAGTGTTGTAGTCATGGAAAGGCAGACATCATACTGGAAATATTAAGGTGAATTCTGAGTGCCCATGAAACAGCTCTTGTCCACTCAGCAGCACAAATCCACAGCTGAATGACTGTGGAATGTCTGGAGACAATACAGCCAAGGACAACAATAATGGTCACAGGTCTGGAAACCACAACTCGAGAGAAATGACTGCAGAAAATGTGAAATTTAGGGAAATGGCTGAAATTATTTTCAAGACTCCTCAGTTGCATTTGCTGGAGGAAGAAGAATCCATTTTTCTATATGCACATAGCCAGAGCAAAAAGAAATCTGGAATGAGAAAGGCACAAATGAGACATTAAGAAAAATAAAATAAAGAAGCCCCAAATCCTTTATTAGAGAGGCTCACCAGCAAGGAATAAGTTACTTGGTAATTGTGGACTCTATTTTCCCTAGTCTGATGAATTACACTTATTTAGACTTGACCAGTGAAATGTAGCGGAAATTATTTAGGGCAACTGGACAGAAATAAACTCTGTGATTTCATAAGCACAAATTCTTTCTTCATCTTTACCCAGGAACAGAAAGAATCTGCAGGGATCAGGCAGAAACTGCAAAAATCCGGGAGCAAAGAGGAGAGAGGGAGTGAAACTCCACCTCAAGTATGATCAATGTAACTCGATTTTTAAGAGAATAGAACACCTTTCTGTTGCGTCCTTCTGCAATGCCCAGTACAATGAATTCCTAATTGAAGGAAACTGTCACTAAATAAATGCAAACCTCACTGTAAAAAACTCACGTGGTCCTGCTGGATGTGTTTATTCTACAGGCTGATAAATTGCAGGATAAATAATGTGTTTTGTAATTTCTTTTTGGCCAAAAGGATGAATTTTTTTTAAATGTTTTTTTTCCCCTCTGTTGAATGACAGAAAAATCCTGGTAATATGCTGCCAAAGTACTTCAGGTCTCATTTAGCTCTTGTCTACTGCAAGTAGGGTCTTTATGTATTGTCACAGAAGAGTGACACTTCTGGACACTGGATTTCCTAAATCAAGAATGGAATGACAAGACTACTTCAGTTGGAATGGAGTTTTACACCCTTGACTTTTGAATAATGGCAGTAACTTTGAATTGTGACTATTAGGATGGCAATATTCAGTTTGCTTTACCTTTGCTTTCTATCCACATATATATATATAAAACCTAGTTCTTCACTCCACTATTCAAGCATTCCAACAATGTTTCTTCAGAGGAGCAAATCCATCATTTGCACTGAAGAAATTATAGTAATTCAATGGAGAGCATCAATAGTTGAAAAAAAAATACCGTCTGTCAGCATCCACATCTCCTATCCTTGTAAAACTTGAAAAAGCTCAGGGAAGTTGCCAGAAATCTTTCCTTAGACCTCAAAGGCATACGAACAAAATATATATAATAATTGCCTGGCAGAACTAGGAATGTAGACACATTTATAACTAGCAGCAGCAGAGCAGAATACCTAATAAAAACCTTCTCTAAAAGACATTTTTAATGAAGCTGATCGTCAGCACTGGAAGCTGGCCTCTAGTAATAATTAAGAAAAAATTGCAATCGAAGGAGCAACTTGCAGTGTTACAACAAAAGAACACGATATAATCTTTCTTTTCTCTGTGTCCACAAAAGAAAAAAAAAAAAAAGAGTTTCACATAATGTTTACAGATTTTCTGTTCTTCGTGCAAAATATATGTCGCTTTGTAAGTGAAAATGACAGTCTGAAAGTTTCTTTTTCTGCTGCACATGATCTTTCTAATTTGTGATCCATAGTTCAGGCACCCATGATTTTACATTATTCCCAGTTCAAATCCAACTGAAACACTTGCACATTTTTATGGCTGTAAGTGTTGATAACAGGCTTTTTTGCAAGGATGGAAAATTCTGAGACACACTTTTATAATCCCTACACAAAGAAACCTTTGCAGAAAACCAACCAATAAATAGTAGAACAACAACTCAGGGAGGTTGGAACTGGATTGGATCCATTTAAGGTCCATTCCAACCCCAAGAATTCTGTGATTCTGTGAAATGGTTCATGGATAAAACACTCCTGCTTTCTTCCACATCCTTATTAGCCTGGTACAACATTCCTTCCTCTCTGGAAACCACTGAAGCCGTCGGGTGTTGGATGCCTTCAGACTGGTGGGTTAAACCTTCCTTGCATCCTTGGTTTTAAAGTTTTCCTAATTTTTAAATTTTCTTCTACCAGACTCTCACAGAGCCTGTCTCCATTGTTTGAAATGTTAATTTTATTAATAAATGTTGGATGATACACATGTGCAGTACATGACATAAGCAGAAGATTAGTGATTGTTAAAAATAATTTTAAGACATGGTGGTTGAAAACAAATAACTTCGCTTTTATTCTAATTGATGCAATCCATTACCAGGGTGCAACTTCTATCCATGACTGCTTCTAATTAGCAGCCTGCTTAATTAAAAGTGCACTGATAACTTCTCCCTGGAATCTCCCTTCCCGGAGCTCAAGTCCATCCATGCTGAGTGGCAGAAATGAAACGTAGACAGGAGGAATGGAAAATTTCAAATATTTAAAAGACAATTTGTGTTAGGGAGAAATAATTGGTGGGTGGATTTTCCACCCTGTCTGGAAGGAAAGAAAAACAGAACACAAAGACTTGCTTATTCCTCTGGTTACCAGGTTGTCAGAGAATCATTAAGGCTGAAAACAGATCATTGAGTCCAACAATTAATGCAACACTGAACCATGAAAGGTCTGAAGCTTGAGGTTGAAATCAGCTTCCATAAATGAGCAGAGTGTTGTTGGATTGCTAACGCTGTACTGCAAGCAGAGCTAAACCCACATTAACTCCCACAGGCCTTTAAATACACCAGGACTTGGTGCATTATGGAGACAACCTGCCTCTAATCCAAGCTAAGCCAACACAGGACACTCCAAATGCAGGGATTCTGGGATGAAAGATCTGACCACACTTCTGTCATTTTATGTTTGACTCCTCGTCTCTGTATTCCTTGGTAATATTTCCTTCCCATTGATGAGTATCCTACTGAGCTTTCTGAGCCTCTCCAAAATGCTGATCAGTGACCACTTAAATGGCTGGAACAGGGAGCAGAGACAGGAAATTCCATCAGTCTGAATTTAGGATGGAAATTTGTAGTGCCACTCCAGCCACGGTGCTAAGCATGGGTTTGTTATTTGTTCATTCTGAATGTTAATAAGGTCGGCACTCACGTGGCAGTTTGAGGCAGGAACCCAGCACCAAAGTGAACACAGCCCCCATCAGTGTCCCTCTGTGGAACCAGGAGGTTGGGAAGCTCAGAAATGCTCTGAGCTGAATTTGTAACCAGAAATACACAGATTTTCCTCCAGGGCTTTGTAGGAGCATCCCCACAGTGGCTGTTAAAATAATTCCATTATTATATTCCGATCCATTAGCTAGGGCAAGCATGTAGCACCCCTGAAAGTCAGCAGTAATTAATCACAGCTCAGGCGACAACAATGAATTATCTCTTTACTTCCCTGAAAGGACCAAGCCACAAACCATCTCCAGGGGTCTCCTGAGCTTCCCATGGACAAAGTCCCAGCCAGGTGACCCACACCACTTTTATGAACAGTGAGGGCACCAGAACAAAATCAGATGTTTTCCATCTAGACTCGATTCAACAGTCGGAAAAGATTGAGTTTAAAAATCCCTTGGAGAGCTTATAAACATCTGGACACTCACACTCCTTGTTTTACTTTTTATTATAATTAATCATGATTAATGAATAAGCAAGAAAAGTGTCTGGATACAGCACCTGACTAACACTAGTAGCAAATGTTTAACTCATAAAGCTTTTCTCTTTCTTCTACATTCAGTCTTATGCTGTTATAGCCTTATTCAATTATAGCTGAAAAAGCCTTGAATCCAAGTTCAGACAGTATTTTTGAGCCCATGGTTTAATCAATGGATTACTGTGGTATTTTCTTTTTCATTATTCCTTTGAAACAGTAAAACAAGAGCTCCAAAGGAAACAAATAACCATGGCTGAGGTGGATTCAGTGGCAGGCAGACTTGGTGACCAGACAGGTTTCCAACCACAGCAATGGTGTGATAGCACATTTGAAAAGGTATGGGGATATTACACATTTATCCTAAATAAATTAAATAAATTTGAAGTGCAATATCAGATTATATTTTTTAAATGTCATCAAATGTTTCTACAGGCACTTAACTAAATTAAGGCCAATCTCCAATGATTTAATGATATTTAGAAATAAATTCAGACTCAATTTCCCATTTTCTTGTACATAAAAACTTTAGAGTAATCCACTATTTACAGCAGAGTCTCACACACTCACACACAGTAAGTCCAGTCAAAGATATGCCAGTACTGAATTGCTGTTATAAAACTGTTGTTATTGAAGGCAAAGTAGGAATTGGGAAGCAACAATCAGGTCTAAAAAGAACTAAAACAAAAAGGGTTCCTAAAGAGGACCTCGAAAAACTGGGTGGATTTTCCTTCTAGAGAAAAAAAGAACCAAAAAAGCAAAACAAAAAAATATTTTCCATAGAAGAAATGGATTTCACATGGAATGAATCTAAGTTTACTGCTTTATTTTTCTTAGTCACCATTTGTAGACTTAAAAATACAATAAAAATCTCTAGGTTTAGGCACATCATTCCTTGTTTGAACCTACCAGAAATTTGTGCTCTAACACCGAAATTACTCCATATTGCACAGAATGTGGAAGTGTGAAGGATGCTAAAACAAAATCTTACCTGTGAGTTTTACATGTAATTCCTTTCAGATCTCCCGTCCAAACAAAGGTGCCAGGGATCTGTAGGGATGACATTTAACAAGTGAAGAGAAAGCAAAAATGGGGTCTCCAACCTGCCACGAAATTCCATGAGAAGAGAAGAGAAGAGAAGAGAAGAGAAGAGAAGAGAAGAGAAGAGAAGAGAAGAGAAGAGAAGGAGGAAGGAAGGAAGGAAGGAAGGAAGGAAGGAAGGAAGGAAGGAGAGAAATGGATAAATAAATCAGGCCATGGTACCATATGAAAACAATTATAATTTGTCAATAGCAAATAGCACCAATTTGGTCCCGGAACTTCACGACCCCCAGTTTGCTCTAGATTAATTTAAAGCCTGCTAATTGAAGAGAAATGTAGCCAGAGCAAATTCTCGGGGTGGACTTTGAGTCCATCTGGCTTCTAANGGATTCAGTGGCAGGCAGACTTGGTGACCAGACAGGTTTCCAACCACAGCAATGGTGTGATAGCACATTTGAAAAGGTATGGGGATATTACACATTTATCCTAAATAAATTAAATAAATTTGAAGTGCAATATCAGATTATATTTTTTAAATGTCATCAAATGTTTCTACAGGCACTTAACCAAATTAAGGCCAATCCCCAATGATTTAATGATATTTAGAAATAAATTCAGACTCAATTTCCCATTTTCTTGTACATAAAAACTTTAGAGTAATCCACTATTTACAGCAGAGTCTCACACACTCACACACAGTAAGTCCAGTCAAAGATATGCCAGTACTGAATTGCTGTTATAAAACTGTTGTTATTGAAGGCAAAGTAGGAATTGGGAAGCAACAATTAGGTCTAAAAAGAACTAAAACCAAAAGGGTTCCTGAAGGGGACCTCGAAAAACTGGGTGGGTTTTCCTTCTAGAGGAAAAAAGAACCAAAAAAGCAAAACAAAAAAATATTTTCCATAGGAGAAATGGATTTCACACGGAATGAATCTAAGTTTACTGCTTTATTTTTCTTAGTCACCATTTGTAGACTTAAAAATACAATAAAAATCTCTAGGTTTAGGCACATCATTCCTTGTTTGAACCTACCAGAAATTTGTGCTCTAACACCGAAATTACTCCATATTGCACAGAATGTGGAAGTGTGAAGGATGCTAAAACAAAATCTTACCTGTGAGTTTTACATGTAATTCCTTTCAGATCTTCCGTCCAAACAAAGGTGCCAGGGATCTGTAGGGATGACATTTAACAAGTGAAGAGAGAGCAAAAATGGGGTCTCCAACCTGCCACGAAATTCCATGAGAAGAGAAGAGAAGAGAAGAGAAGAGAAGAGAAGAGAAGAGAAAAGAAGAGAAGAGAAGAGAAGAAGGAAGGAAGGAAGGAAGGAAGGAAGGAAGGAAGGAAGGAAGGAAGGAAGGAAGGAAGGAAAGTAATGGATAAATAAATCAGGCCGTGGTACCATGTGAAAACAATTATAATTTGTCAATAGCAAATAGCACCAATTTGGTCCCAGAACTTCACGACCCCCAGTTTGCTCTAGATTAATTTAAAGCCTGCTACTTCAAGAGAAATGTAGCCAGAGCAAACAGAGATAGCAAATTCTCGGGGTGGACTTTGAGTCCATCTGGCTTCTAACCCAGGCTTCAAAAGGAATGGTCTGAACCAGGTCTTTGCAAGCGGGAAGGAGCCTGCAGTGAAAAGCACAGACAGCATTTCCCCAGCAATTGCACTTTGCTTTTCTTCCTGGTGCTCAGCTCTGTCCCTCTCCCTCCCCATTCCCAAGCGATTCCAGCGCTCCCCTGGGAGCACCATTCCTGCAGGATGTTGTCATTAGTACTTTTTCTGACCCCTTAGTGGGGTTTCTGGTTCTCTTTGATCTGGGATGGATAAAATTGCCACCAGGCTGAGCTCAGGGCTCGACAAAGTGGTTTCCTGAGCGCTTCTTTTTTCTGCAGTGAGACATCAAAAGAAGGAAACTCAAATAAAAATAGATTTTTTTTTTTCTTAAAAGTTTTAAGGTCCTATGACACATAAATGTTATAAATGCCCTCAGTGAATGTTGATATTTTTCTTTTGTATTAAGCAAGTGCTTTTATTAAATAGAATGATTGATTAATTAATGAAAAGCAAAGTTGCATCACAGTAGAATTTAATACCTAGGAGATTTTTCCTACTAAATCTGCATTAGTTTCTACTGCCATCAGAACTTTGAAAAGTGCTCTGTTTAATGCTCAGCTATCATCTCCCACAGAATGAGAAATGTACAATAATGATTTTAAGGCTCAGAGCTATTGTCAATATTGAATATTATGGTGTTAAAAGCAAATTAAACTCAAAATGGCAATTTTCCCCATCCCCAAAAGGGCAAAAACAGAAGTAAGTTTTAAATAAAAACATAAGGGCCATGAAACGTGATTGAGTTATCTCAATTAAATACTGGGCACTATTTTTCTTATCAGAATGCCTTCATAATTGAGATAGGGAAGCATTAGTATAATAGTCATTCTTTTGTATTGATCTAAGGTGATTTCAGAGCATGTGTGATTCTCGGATGTACTTCAGCTAACATAATGCAAAATTTCCAATTACATTATAGTAATGGTGTGACAATACACTGAAATGTTTGCAAAAATTACTATTAGCTGTGTTTCCTCCGTAATCTGTATTAATAAAATGCTGAAATATGAAATGGTTGTTGTTTGACTCTTAAACACACAATTGGCATTGTTGCTCCTTCTGATATTGCCAATTCATTTCACTTGTTTTGATTTTTGATATAATTCTGTTGTTCTGTGTTTCTGTCACGTTTCCATCCAGCCCAGGAGTAACCTCTCTCCTTGACTTGTGTGGGATTTACTTAAGAGAACAGAGTTTCACTGGAATTATATGATCAATTATTGGTGAAACACTATCCTTGACAATTTAAATGGACTGCAGTAACACAGGGAAAGTTTCTGAGGTCAACATATAGAAAAATCCAATAAAATTGGATTTGTTCTCTGTTACGAAAATTTACTTTAAGGTCTTGTTACAATTTAGATATCTTTGGTAATATTGGTATAACAGCAGCTGTTTCTCTCACTTCAGACTTCAAAAAGGAAAGCAAACACTATGAAAAATGGCATTACCAATCTGGATATAAAAGAGGAATGCGCAAAGGTAGTCTCCAGCATAAAATTCAATATGACATGAGTATGCTGCTGTGTCCTGCTCAGACTCCTCAGGAAGTCCCAGACCTATTGCAGACTACTGTGTAGCTGAAAGAAATTAAATAAGAAGTAATTTTGTTATGTCACAAGGAATAAAACCCAAGTGAGTCTGGATCTCACAATACTTTCTTCAAGATCTTCAAACCTGATAATTGTGAACTCATGGCTCATCTCTGATTTCTTTCATGAAACTTTTACTGTCTTGTTATGTCTTTAATCCCAAAGCTTCAGCATTCCTGTCTCTTAAACTTAAATTTATTCCTTGACTTTAATTTAAGTCTTAGTTCAGTGAACCTAAAGTTCTGGTTACATAATTTGCCAGACAGTTAAAGTTATTTAGAATGTGCTAAAAGGAAATGGGGATAATGAACTTAAATAAATGTGTTTAAATGTATCTGAGTATTTATTTCGAAGAGGACTCATGGAGGTGCAAATGCCTGCCTTGAACATGGTGCTTGTAACTCAGGGCTGAACTAACAGTACCAGCCTTTCTTTCTTGGCAGGATATTTAATGTTTCTGTATTTAAATATCTTAGATATGTGCAGTAAAAATAACTGTGGTTGCCTCAAGACAAACAAAAAGACTTTTATTCCCAGACTTACAGAATATTCTGAGTTGGAAGGGACCAGTAAGAATCATCAGGTCCAACTCTGCAGTGCATGGCCAATATGGGGATCAAACACCCAACCTGCCCTGACCAACTGAACTAATAGTTCAAGGCCTTTTTCATTCCCTGTGATTTTTATTTTATATCTCTTAACCTTCTTTTAAAGTAGAAATTTGAGTTAAAACATTCCTCTTCCATAAGCAGAGAAAAATATACACAATAAAATAGTATGCAAAGGAACTTTGTTCTCTTCAATGCAGAAGAAAGGGCCTGATTTCTGCTCAGATTTAATGGGCATTCTAGGCAGGGATTTTCCCAAACTTGTGTTTGGAATATCTCATCCTGCCTGTCTGCCTCCAAACCTACCTAAAACCAGCAAAGAAACATTTGTACATGATGGGTGGGGACCACGGCCTGATCTACCTGTGCCCACAATTTCTCTTGAACTTCTCTCTTCCATGGAAACGTGGAGACATGAATCCAGGAATGGGATAAGAGGGTTTTTAGTGGTACCTATTTCCTAATGGGTGAGAAGCAGAATTACACCAACCTATTTACAAATCCTGGGGCGCCTTTTCCTCTGCGTTCCCCACCGGGCTCAGCACTTAGAGAAAGTTCTGGAATGAGCAATGAGTTGTAGGAGTGCAAGGGTTGAGATGCAGCAGGAAATTGCAGAGGGAAGGTCCCGTTCAGTATCTCCTGAACAGCTTCTTACTGCTTCAGCCATTATTTTGTTATTCCAGTTTAAGAAAATTGCCCGTGATTATTGTTGCAGGAATTCAGAGACTCATCCAGAGACTAAAATACACTCCCTGAATTTTGTTCCAATCCTTGTCAGCCAGAAATAAAGGAGCACTAAATGCACTTTAAGCACCACTGCAGTTTGCATAGCCAGATATTGGCGTAGTTCCAGTCACTTGCTGCAGGTATTTGTAATAAAGATGGATTATCAACTCCTCGTATTCCTTATGTCTTCCAAGGCACAGCTAATCCAAACAGATGCATCTGGACATTGCAATGAATTAAGTAATAGTTTTTATTGCAAAGCCCTTAAATTAGATCTTGTGGAACAGGCCACTGAGAAAAATGAAAACACAGTCAAAAAAGAAATTGAAACTATATGATACAGATACTGGATTTAAGATGTTCATTTTATCCAAGGAAAGAATTAGATCTGGTCTAAGCCCGCTGCCATTTGTGAGTCAGCTGAAATTTTATGTGTTTCTTACTCTAATTCACCTTTAGTATAATAACTAAACTATTTTTAAAAGGGCAACCTCAGTCATCATATGTTTAAAACTGGTGGAGAATATTCCAACTCACTTTTCTTTGACTTTTTTTGTAATTCTGGATGAAATCTTTGAATCAACAACAGTTTGACATGTCATAGGGTATGAGTCCCCCAGGGAGTCCTTTCACCCCCGGTCCACATTTGTGCCTCAGCTGGGAGTTTTATTCATGTCCTTTCATCTTCAAGGGGCCAAGGCTTTTGACTTCAAATTTTTAAGCTCAGTATTTACTCTGCTGTCATGCAACAGCTCATCTGCTTGGTTCCCTGATCGTTCTGGTTGCTTGTATTTTTATTTTAATTTTTTAAAATTTTTTGAGTGTTTTGTAGCAGCTTTCTGGCTCTTATGCCACATTTCCTTCTCTGAAGGTGATGGTGAGTGGAGGGATGGTGCCTCCTGCCATCCAAATGAAATGTGATATGAAAAGGAAGATTCTACATTTTCCATATCCTTTTTCTCCTAATAGATGACCAAAAGGCAATGTGACCCAAAGGCAATATGAAATCTAAAGAGGCTATAGATCCCCCAAAATATATGTACCAGAGTCCTGCCTCCCGCCTTGCTATAACGATATTGCACACACATGGTTGTGATCTAACAAAAACTTCCCTTTAAGTGGTGCTATTACTTCCTAAATAAATAGAAGTTAGATAAATAAATAAAAACCCCACGATTTGTATGCATTCCTCGAATGGCCTTCACCCATTTCATGGATATTTGCACTACAGAAAGAAAAAGCGTCATATAAGCTCAATAAAAAAGGCATAAAATTCAGAAATTACTAAATTCCATTTTTTTTATATCTTCTGAAAACTTAGATTGTGATTCCATTTTAGCAAAAAGCAGTATTGAGCCGGGTGAAATTAGAGAAACTGTTGCCTCTCAAAAGAGTGGGTATTTCTGTGAAGGTTTTTTTGGTTGAGTTGGCAATTTCAGATAACAGTCTCGGTAATGAAAATGTTGAAATAACTTTAACAGCCCAAATGGCACCACTGCAATAAACTGCAGCATAAAAATTCAAACTCTGTTAGAGCATATAAGCTTGGCTTAAATAGAGCAAAGCCTTACTTAAGTATCATCTTCTTTATTTGTTTGGATTCAGCATATTTTGCAAACAGAAATGTGAGCTAATATAAAAAGAAGTAACGATTGTTGGGAGCTGAGTCCTTCCCTTTCTTTACATTAAAAATAGACTGTGAAATGGAGCATTGCCTCAAAAACACCTCCAAACAACAGAGGAATAATACAGCCACCCATAAAGCAACACATTATCAGAATCAGCTCCTTTAATGGCTTCATTTTCTTCTTCCAAAAGTCTCCCCCATAATGAGATCTAACAGAGTCAATTCATTCACCAAGATCCAAAATACTGGTACCTGCTTTTGCTTTTTTTTAGGTACTTCTTCCTACTTTCTTTTCTTATAGTAAAATACAAAAAAAAACCCCTGCAAGCAAACAAACAAAAAAATCACCACTCCAAAACTTAACAGCTACAAACAGACATAAAGAATTTCTTTTTCTCAAAGGCACAGCTCTGCTTTACATCCTGGCTGTGACCAACAAAGCCATCAGCTCAGGAAAATGGTCTCATTCAGATGGCAAAGGGGACTTCAGGGACCTCTGCATCCAAGATGAGTTTGTAATAACAGAGTTCCCAAAAAATTTCAGCTGGCAAATCCTTACTTTAAGCTATGATATTTTAGACTTGTCTGCATCATAGTCCAGCTTTCCTCATGGTTTGTTTTGTGATGCTTCATGTTGTCACAAAACCTTTTTGGTAATCAAAAAATTATTCTTCAGTAAATCCCACGCGCTGTGTTTTAGTGAGACAGAAATCAGTCGTCATTGGCACATCACACTGGCTATGCTGGGGTTAATATAAAATTCACATCACAGGTTTAATATCACGCCTGTTAATTACGAAGAGAAGAGAGACACAGACAGAGGGACAAAGCAAGAGATGGAAAGAAAATGAGAGAGGAAAAAGCTGCCAGTGGATTTTTATGTCAGATGAGGAGCCATTTGTGGTGTAACATCGCAGCTCTACCGCACAGACAAAATCTGGAACCACATGGGGCTTGTGAAACAGGAAGGGAAGGGGAGGCTGAAGGACCACTTTTAAACCTTCTGCTGTTTTCCCTGATGTCATGAAATTGCTGGGGTGTGTGTGCACTGCAATGTCCTGTTTGAGCTTAACCAATATTCCTGGACCTCAGTGGCAAGGATTCCCTTCCCTTTTTCAGTCCCTGAATGCAGCACAGGCTCTTTCCAGTACAGGAAATGCTGACCAGCCTTACAAGAACATTGTGTACAGCCACAGACTTCACCAGTGCAGCACTGAATGTTGGACTTGATGGTCTTGGAGGTCTTTTCCAAGGCACCATGATTCCATGTATTCAGGGATACATCCACCTTGTTAACCATCAACAATCCCTGAGGGTTTACTGAAGTAGGGACACAGCTCTAAATGTTGCCCTTCTTTAGGGATAAATTCATCCAGCAGCTAGATTATCCATGGAACTGAAAAAGTAACAGCTCCACTAACAGACCTTTAAGTATCTGTGCCCAGAGAAGCTGTGGCTGCCCCATCCCTGGAAGGGTCCAAGGCCGGGTTGGACAGGGCTTGGAGCAACCTGGGATAGTGGAAGGAGTCCCTGCCCACGGCAGGGGGTGGAATGGGATGATCCATAAAATCCCTTCCAACCCAAACCATCCTGAGTTTTTATGATGTTATGCAGAAAGAGAGAAAAGGCTAAAAGGAGACGAGAACAGCTCACATTGTTGGATGGAGACAAGAATAGCTGACATGTGCATGCAGATCTCTTTGTGGAGAATGCTCCTGCCTTTTCAAGGGCTCTGAAGGTAGAGCACTGAGGGAGGAGGAACTCACACAGAGGATAAAGGAGCTGTGAATAAAAGCAACATGGAAAAAAAACTTTTAATGGAAAAGTCAGGAAACTGAAAGTTTCTGAGTAGTTTTAAGGGTACTTAAGGCTATGAGAAAATGTATTCTGTCCTGCTTTTTAATCTGTCTTTGATAAAACAACAGATCACTCCCCTCAGGCGCATACTTTATCCCAGTATATCCTGATAGCCATTAGCAGGTCATGTATCTTGTTTGACTGTCAACATTCTGGAAGAAACATTTGTGAAGGCTTTGCAGGCATTAATGTAATACCAGGATATATCTGCACGGCGCCTGGTAAATAGACACAAGAAGTTTCTTTCCAACGCAAACTAAGAAGCAGAATTTAAAGCAAAATATCCAGTATTTCCAATCTCGTTATATCTAGTCTGCTTTGGTACATCAGGCAACATCGGGCTGAGAAAATGCAGCACAGAATCCCACGTGGCTCGGGTAGGGAGGGACCTTAAAGCCCACCCAGTGCCACCCCCTACCACGGGCAGGGACACCTCCCACCTTCCCAGGTTGCTCCCAGCCCTGTCCAGCCTGGCCTTGGCCATCATCTGTGCTCTGCTCTTTGTCCCTGTGTATCGTGGGACTGCATCTCCCCTGGGAGGACTGTGCCTCTGCTTGCCTCGGCTCCCAGCTGGAGTCACCAACTCCAGAACAAGGGCTAAATTCCCAGAATAGCTCCTTCAGCTACTGAGTGAAAGGCAGGAGCTGGCAGGTTATTTATTTGCTTCTATTCCCATCATTAATAGTCAGCTGGGAATTCCTGCGTTTGACTTTATGATCACACTCAGTGGGAATTTTTGCAGCTGAGATGTAGGAATGAATATCTGCTCATAGTTCTGTCAAGTTTTGCTTTACGCACCTCATTTTTTTCCTTTTCCAAAGTCATAATGAAAAAAATCATAGTATCATAAACTAGTTATGTGCAGGGGAAAAAGGAATAATGGGATTAACTCAATCAAAACATTAGATTTATGCAAGTATGGAGACATCTAACTTTTCATTGTTGATTCATTGTAAGAAACAGTGAATTTCATGGAATCACAGACTGGCTTGGATTGGAAGGGACCCTAAAGATCATCTATTTCTCATGGGCAGGGAAAATATTTGCTTCTTTGAATTAAACTTTTTCCAAATTAACAAATGATCTCAGCTCAGTAGTACCTGGACACTTTTAGCTACAACTTTGCATTTTCCGAGTGCTGCAGGAGCATTAACCACATCCTCATAGCACAGTCAGGGTGGTAAAGTTGCCCCGAGCTGCTTATCTAGATTGTAGCTCTCGCTCCAGTTTTTACCAGTTTCTTAACTGTTGTCATTTTGCCAGATTGTACCCTAAAAGATGGGAAAGGATGCATTTACAAACTGCTTCCAAAGGGGAACTCTGAAAAACACAGGGCAAAATAGACAAGGGAGCAGATAAACCTGCAGCTCATCTCTGCAAGGCCCGGGCAGCTCAAAATCTCTGCTCACTCTTGCCAGGTTTATGTTTATTGCTATTATTTTAAAGGTATTGAGGGAGTACAGGAGCAAAGGAGAAATGTCATATTATACATATAGACTGAGGGTAATTTTTTTGCCAATGGCTCTTAAATAACACAGTATAAACCCATTAATCCCATTCTCATTTTATCTTAAGTGCTAACTGCTTAACTGAGATTGATCCCTCTCAGGTAAAGATAATGGCCAGGGGATTTCAAGTAACAAACCCCCCTATTACAGTAAATTAAATTTGTATAGCTGGACATTAATGGATTATTTTATTAGTCTAAGCACAGCAGATATTTAGTCCACTTTCTGAAATATATTATTATGTAGTCACCGGTTATACCCATGGCAGGAATATTCCCACAGGAGGTACATTATCAATGGAATTCAAACCAGGATCTCTCCTCCTTCTTGTGCAATGGCTGAAGGAGGCTGAAGCTGCCACCTGAACAGTCCTTCAGATGAAGAGAGCTCTGAATTTTTACCCAAATTTTAATGGATTTCGTTATTAATTTAGTTCTGATCCTCATGCAGGCAAGCATAGCTCTTCTCTGAAAGCTTCAATTTGTTGTTTCGTGCATAAGAACAGCTTTTATTTTCCTTGTTTTACTGACTAATTCCAGTCCAACTCTTCTTTCCTGTGAAGGGGCAACAAAAATTTTGTGTCTGGCTGTGTTGTCCCTTTGTCTGTCCCTTGTCCCTGTCCGTGCTCAGGGTGTAAGCACAACTTGTGTTATTCCAAATATGCTCTGGGCTGGACCTGGGGACGTGGACAGGCAGCACCTTTGTCAGGCTGCTGGGTTTGGCAGCTCCAGCATTTCCTCGCTCACCTTCCAGGCATTCTGGAGGGGAAGGAAAGGGAAAGGTTACAATGGCACCATTGGTTACCTTTAGCAGGCAGCATCCCCTCAATTTCCTAATTTGTTTTCTGTGTTTTAAACTACACAGGTGATTTTGAACTACAACAGAAACCAGATGTGTAGCAGGCCTAGAAATTCACCTCTCTGTGCTCTGAGATCTGTGTTTATCTCGAGAGCATAGCTTGTATTTTTATCCAGTTTTGCAAACTGTCACCAAAAAAAAAATGCTGTAAAATGCTGAATTATGTTTTCATGCTCACCCTCCTCCCTGTTTTTCATACAGGCTGACCAGCATTTCAGTGAGGATTTGAGGATTTGAGGTTATTTTACATAAAACTATAATTATAAATCCACCAGAAAGTCGGGATTTTCAAACAAAGGGAATACATAAGCTCTAATGCAATGCAGGCAAACCCAGAGATAAGCCTGTGCACAGCTGACAAAAGGCAGGCGAGGATGGAGCTTGTTGCAGCTCCTTCTGTCAAAGGAAGTGTGACCCTAACAAACACCTGGTGTGCGATTCCTGACAGAAACAGAAACAATGATCTTCTCTACAAGGCAGAAATTAATAATCTTCAGTATGAATTCTGATCTGGTTACTAATTTTCAGGGATCAGCTGAACATGAACACAAATTACTGATGCAGATGGCTTAATTTGTAGGTTTTTCCTAGCAGAAATGTGTGATTGGGAGCAAAGATTACCCTATAAACCTCTCAAAGGAGAAATATCATAGATGAAGAATACATATAAGCAAAATGCTGGCATAATTAAACAGGTACATTAATAAGTTCTAAATATATTTAGACTGGAGCTTAATAAAGGATTTTTACCACCTTGAGGAGGCTTTTAAAGAACCTTTCAGCATATAATACATTTTGGAATATAGACAGTGTTCTGTTAATTTGGGAGAGGTCTGTAGAATCTGATGTGATGACCCAATCAGTTATTGAGAGGGCATCTTCCTATTCTTTTAAGAAATGAGGAGAAAAAAGCTTGATTATGTTCAATGTTAAATTTGGTTTTAGCAGCAAAGTCCTAAGATTATTTTTTCAAGACCATTTTTTCAAATTCTATACAGTATATGTTGGATTATTTCTGACTGTGTTTCTAATCTTTAGTTTTACTTAGGCCATGCCTTCAAGACTTCTTGTTCATTGATTTTTCTCACATCTCAGAGGACTGAAAATCCTGTGGTGAGCACTACTTACATGAAGAACAGAAAGAAGCTTTCACAAAATCTTGTGATAAGTCACATTGACAAGACCATGTAACTCCAGGGATGATTTTCATCATGAGCAATGATATTTTGTAAATTTGTGAGCAGAATCACCACTGCTGGTATTAAAAACAATATAAGCAACTCAGTGGTCCTTCACATTATTTCCAAGTGACAGTTTTTGAAATATTTATTTTTAATATCAGTATACAGAAGTTTTTTAAAAAAAATTCCATTATTAAAAGTTTCATTTCCATAAGCTAATTTTTACCTCACTTCCTCAAGCATTTCTGTATTACTCATTCATTACATGCACTTTTTGCTTGCATATGTCGCGTGAGTTCATTAAAAATACAGAGAAAAATGAATGGCCACACTCCTCTATAATTACATTTCTCTAGAAGTGCAAAATAATTGTAACTACTTCCTGACCAGCAGCCTTTTCTCATTCTACTGATCCTTTTTGCCCTCCCTCCTTTCTAGTTTCTCACATTCCTTTCTTCTGCACCACGTTTGATCCCTTCTTTGTCTGCCTTTTGCCATTGCAATAAACATCTCATGTCCATGTAAATGTCATTTATTCCCTGCTTTGTCTCTTGTCTCTGTTTTTATGCTGGAAAGCTGCTCACCAGATACTTTCATAAGCCAGATATCTTTGCATTCCAAATATCCACATGCCCTTTTGCCTTCCATATCTCTTTTACCTTCTTCATGTCTCACACAGCCTTAAAAAAAAATATAGATTTGAAAAATGGGAACGGTTGTGGACTCCCTATGCCTGGAAGCATCCGAAGCCAGGCCGGACAGGGCTTGGAGCAACCTGGGATAGTGGAAAGTGTCCCTACCCATGGCAGGGGTGGGACTGGATGGGCTTTAATGCCCCTTCCAACCCAAACCATTCCAGGATTCTGTGACTCTGTGAAAGTGAAGTCCTGGATACTTTCACGGAATACAAGTTTTTCGAGTCGGATGCGCAAATCCGATCTCCTGAGGAATTCTGCATTTTGTCACCAACAAACCCTACATCACCCTTTACCACGAGGCTGCCCAGTGACGCTTTTAGAATGTACTCATTTTCCTAAAGTGTCACTTCTGTGAGACTGGAAATGAATCCAGAATTAGGCTGGCCTAATTCCACAAATCTCTTTTTGCCAACAAACCACTCATTTAAGAAGAGTTGCAATTAGGAGCACTTAAGAGCTTTCATGATTAGGGATTCTGTTTGAAAATTCAGTGTAAGCTCATTATGCTGCTGCATATCATTACATTTCTAGGCAGAAGAGGGGACATTTTGTGTGAGTTGTTGTACAATTGGCTAATCCAGTCTCATTCACCGCAAGAAGAATCATTTGCTCAAGAGAATAATCATTTTCACAGCTGGCATGTCCACGAGTCAAAAGTACCCTTTGGTTCCATCCAGTGAATCTGTAGAAGCAGCAGAAGGAAATCTTTCTGCTGGAGAGGGCTGACTGCGGAAGTGACCAGCCCTGCTGGTGAATCAGTGGAGGAAAAAATTAATAAAGTGGATAAAAAGATGTTAAAAAGTGGATAAAAGTGATGCATGGTGGGCAGCTCCTTTCAAAATGCAGCAGTAGTGAAAAAAGCGTTGAAGTTCCCAATTTAAGAATGAGTTAAATAGTTCTTAACATGTGTTGTAAGGTCACCAAGTGGCCAAGCCAACCCAGAAATGAGGTTAATAACAGAGTTACACAGCAGCACCAAGGCTGCTGACTGCAGATTTAGCCTTGAGGTAAAAGAATTAATACTCATATTCTTCTGAATATGCATTTGATACTTGGCATCCAGGGCTCTCTTTTCCCCATTTTCCACTCCACAGCCTCCATTTTCCAGTTGCTTCTGAACATTCTGCTTTTTATTTTTTTCTTTATTTTTAAGCAAGATATTTTTCCTAAATGTGTTCCACCTTTTGTCTACACAAACAATTGTCTCCTTGTGTTTGGTATTTTCTCTGCATACAGCTAAATATAATTCTCAGATATAAATGTAATTCCCAGATGAACTTGCACAAGTAACAGCAGAAAAACTTTAAAAAGTATTAACTTAGTACCATCATTACTGACGAGTTTTGTGAGGTACTTTAAGACTCTTCATTTAAGTAAATAGCTCTATTCTTTTTTTTTTTTCTTATTTTAAAGCAAGTGAAAGCTGAAGGAGGACGTGGGGAGGGCTGTTTGATATTTCCCTCTCTGCAAGCTGACACAAAAGTACAAAATATTGACAGATGATATCAGGAGAGTCTAGTGTTTGACTGAACTGAATCTCTGGGTACATATTTTGCTAAGGGAAGAGCAGCTAATGGTTGAATACAGTATTTCATCTATTTTAAGACCACCGGGATGCCTACAGATATTCTATAAAATGTTGAGTTTGCTCCCCAGCAGCAACCCATGATTGCTGCTGTGGGGCAGTAGGAACATGTATGAAGCTGGATGTAAATTGCTCAGCAGCGTTTGCAAATTATCTTTGTTTGCGATCTTTCATCTTTTGCATATTGAACATTTTATCAGTGGGAAAATCTATTTTTCTTCCTCTTCTCTGACCTCAATTCATAAACAAAGGGTGAATGGTTGGACCCAATGATCTTAAAGGTCTTTTGCAACCTAAAAATTCTTGAGATCCTTTCAGAAAGAGAAGCAGAATTTTGCAATACATTAAAAGTGCTATATTCTACTCAGTACTACTCCCTCATCATTTCTACATATATTTTTCTCTTTTCAAACCACAATAAACTTGAGCAGCTACCCTGAAGAATCCTATCTGAAGGCATCACCAACCTTTGGGACACATTCTTTGGTACTTAGCTTGCAGCTAAAGGAGCACAATGCCAAAGCACATTAAGTAGATCATTTCCAGTGAATCCTTATGAAACCTCTTTTTGCTCTTTTTTCCCCTAAAGAAGGGTGAAACATTTAATTTCAACATAAATTATCTTTTTCTTTTAGATAATAATCATGATTGAGGAGTTGAGAGAGGGATACAGGTTGGGTATTACAAGCAAAATGCCATCAGTGCTTGTTGTTCTGCTGGGTGAATACTTTGTTCAGGATTTCTGAGAGCAGAGTCCTTCAAAATGAAATGAAAAAATATGGCTTCAAGTTCAAGGCTGTTTATCACCAATTCAAAACCTGGGGTTATTGTTCTCTCTCAATTTTATAATTATGCATTGAAACAGAAATATTTTTTTCTATCTGAAAATCCAGCCCAGAAGAATAAAACTGATGACAAGAGATAATTAATTCAGGGGAGCACAGAGAGAAACTCATTAAAAGGCAACAGATTGATGGCATCTGTTAAAGCATTAAATATATATCTCCAAAGCAATCATGTTGGTCTTTGATCCTTTTCTTTCCAGCCAAATGCAACAGATTTTTATGGATCCTTAACACCATCTTTTTTTCCATTCAGATTGGTAGGAAGTAGGCTCAAATGTCTTGGTATTTGTTCCTAAATAGGATATACTTGTCTTCCTCATCAACATGAGGAAGATTAAGTAAGAAGATAACAAGCTGAGGTTTAAAATAGCTGTTCGGTGTCACAAATTAGGCTGCATGGACAGCAGGCCCTCGAATGACCTAGGCTGAAATTAATGAATTTAGTATTAATTATGGCCTTTTCTCATAGACATTTAAGGATGACCTGTAAGTACAAGCCCTACCAATCTCTCTCTGAATCATTAAAAAAAATCTCAATATTTCCCTACTCCAATCCTTTAAGAATTCATTACTTTCAACTAATTTTGCTCTCTTTACATGTTGTTTGTTCAATGCAATATAGTATATTAAAGTTACCTCAAGAATAAAAAAAAAACTAAGGAAAATTGATATTTTGGGGACTTATATTTACTAAGATTTGGGAGACTGTAAGAGAGAAATTCTGTTGGAGAGTAAAGAACTGGGTTATGGGAATGGTCAAAAAAGCCTATAGAAAATGGGAGGGAGCAATGGGAACGGTCCATCTCCCATGGTCAGAATGTGACATGCTCAAACCAGAAAAACAGATACTCATGGCCTAGGGAACGCTTTCTACCAGGATGGATTTGGAAAACCAGAACAGAGAGTAGGCTGAGTAAAATTCATGGAAACCTCCCAATGATTTGCACATTGTAGCAAGAACATAGAAAATCCTATAACAGACTGTCCCTGGGTTATTTTTTAATGGATGGGAAAAATCAGAATCCTACAAAATTTTTGGTGGAAGTAGGAAATACACCTTACAGGAGAATTTTTAAAGATCTCTCTCCATTTGTATTATCAAAACCTAGACTGAGAAATTTCCATGTAGAAAACAAATAAAAGCTGCTAGTTAAAGCCAACAAAATATAGTTATAAATTAAATGTTTATGAAATTAAGCAACATTTCAACCCATTTCAATGTAGAAACTTCATAAGCTGGTGGAATGTGTGTGCATAGATATATAAAAAGAAATCTGTAATGAGAGCAGATATACAGTCATTTCTGCTGTATCTAGTTAGTATTAAAATTAGATTTTTTCCCAGTGGAAAAGCTGTCCTATTCCTAACAATCTTTATAAGTATTACTTGTGTTTATATCTTCCACAAACATACAGATTTATCGGAGAGAGAGTGGAAATACATTAGGAGATATTCCTAAAGAGAGAGAAAGAACACATGACAGGAAAAAAAAGTAAGATATGAAGACACTGTCTGGTACAGGGAGACCAGAAGGCAGCATTGAATCCTGACTCATGGAATTGCAGAAACCTCGACATGTTTAACAACCAGCAACAAGGAAAAGTGAGATAGCAAATGTCTGGAGTCACAGATTGGCATTAGTTTGAAGTTTATAAATGTTAATTGACACCCAAATCCTTGATTTCAAATGATGCTGAACCACACTTGGCACCCACACAGCTCCACTGCCAGAAAGGGGGAAATGAAACCACCACCATGTGTGCATAAAAGGCATGATTTAACTCAACAGTGGCCAGATTATGCTTTAAATAACCCTAATAAAAAGATATTTTCTACTGACATTTAGGAAGGAGTTCAATTTATCTGGTTTTAGTCATGCAAATATTTAATATTAAAATTTTTTTGGACAGAACGCTGTGACAGTTGAATTGTGAAGGTCAAACCTAGATTATATCCAGGCCTGTAGCTCAGTAAATTCAGTGTGGCCATGGCTAGAAAAGGCCTTGGGCTGTGCACTGACTTTGCAAGGACTGGAGACTCCTCTTGGTCACGTTTAGTCTCAACTTATCCTCTGCCTTAAGTTTATGTAGTTGTAGCAACAGCGTTTCCAAAGACCAGGGGACAATGCCAATTTTGGGGGCATTTTGAATGTCATAACCACAATTTGTAGGCAGACAGGAGTGACCAGGAGTCACTGGATGCTGAGCACCCTGTTTGTTGTCTCAGCCAACACACGGGATTTGGAAAGAGAATGAAGAGGAGTCAGACCAGGATGGAGGAATCTTGATTCTTGGCGATAAGGGTTTGATAAACACAGATTGTAACAGTTTTATAATTAGCCCTAATCTGCATCTCTGATAAAGAACGTCTTCAAGTCTCTAATACAAAATATTACGGAAAATTAGGAATGGCAGTTGGTTTTTTATTTATTTGATTTCTACAATTTGACTTGTACCTCAGTGTACGAGGGTTTAGTCACCCTGTAATGAAATTGACTATATTGACTTTGGAGAAAACTTCCTCACTCACAGCAGCATTAAAAGACTTCTCTGTTTGCTGTCGCCTCACCCATCATTCAATGTTATCCCATGTTTTAAATTTTAAGATACAGCAAAAAATTGGAGTTTCTTCAGAATTTGATATTTCAAATTTCTCATCAGAACTTATTTCTTTCTTAACCTCTCTGAAAACTAAATAAGCTCATTGCTTTTTCCTGCCATAAATGCAAAATTTTCCATGCTTTTCAGGATAACTTTTCACTTCCATAAAATCATAAGCCCCAGGGTGATGTGATTCTCTTCATTTCCTACACTAATTACAGCATTGCTGAAAAATTTCAGTTTGTGAACAATTCACTGGGTTTGTTTTTCTGCATTTTAAATCTAAGAAACGTTCCCATTGAAGGCTTATATTCAGGCTCTGACCTACAGGCATTTTATGTGTAAAATTACATTTGTTAAGAAGAGGGCAGATGGTTTAAACCAAGAAATACAGGAATCTTGCTGTAGCATAGCCTATTATGGTATGTCAGTTATACATGTGCCATGTTGTTCTGTAAATAATTTCATGCTAAACCAAGAGCTTGAGGTGACAGGACAAAGTGGAACGGCTTCAAATTGGCAAAGAGTAGGATTAGATAGGATATTGGGGAGAAATTCTTTGCTGTGAGGGTGGGGAGGCCCTGGCACAGGGTGCCCAGAGAAGCTGTGGCTGCCCCTGGATCCCTGGCAGTGTCCAAGGCCAGGCTGGACGGGGCGGGGAGCAACCTGGGCTAGTGGAAGGTGTCCCTGCCCATGGCAGGGGGTAGCACTGGGTGGGCTTTAAGTTCTCTCCCAGATCAAACCAGTCTGTCATTTTATCTTAAATAAACTAAGGAGAGTTTCTACCCCAGATCTCACAACTTCAGTCTAAACTCTGACATAGATTTTAAAGTTACTTTAAAAATTCACACAGCAGAAAAAGGAAATCTCAGCATACATTGCCTCATCTGGTGTCAAAATTGGCAATATTTGAGGCAGAACAGAGAGAAATAATCCATAAAGTTCCATCATTGTTGGTTATCATGTGTTGTCAGCCACTGTCACGTTGTGATTTACACAGTGTTAATGTAATGCCATCATTGATACCAAAGGATCCAAGAGCAGTACAGCACAGTGCTATGAGGAAATTGCAAAATCTTGCCATTAAACCTCAAAATGACATTTTTAATAGTAACATCAGAATTTTAATGCCCCAAAATTAGTCTTCCTTCCAGGAGTTTTCAGCATGCTGTCTTATCAGAGAAATCACACT
Source organism: Melanocharis versteri (assembly GCA_013397845.1). Taxonomy (NCBI): domain Eukaryota; kingdom Metazoa; phylum Chordata; class Aves; order Passeriformes; family Melanocharitidae; genus Melanocharis; species Melanocharis versteri. Next base: position 17,733 of record VZTG01002804.1, on the reverse strand, counting down.
GCAATTAGCTTTCCCTACGCCCTGCACAATGTCAGGGAACAAATATTATCTTCCCCTTGCAACGTGCAATGCATTGATACTTCCTTTGAGCCTTAATTCACTTTTTTTTTTCTCTTCCCATCAATGAAGTCAGTGCTCCACTTACTGAGGAAGCAAATTACTTTTCCATTATAATGTAATGATGCAGGAGAGTAGTATTTTCTAACAATAGAAAATAAAATCTCGCTGTCTTTCTGAGCAAGTAAAACACTTCACAACTATTAAAAAATGCTATAAAGCAAAATAAAATTAGCTTCCAGTGGATATTGTGATAAATAACAAATTAATGCCAGAAATAAATTTGCTGCTAAGGTTCCTGTTTCCGCTGCCTTTTTCAAATCAGGTTCATTGTCTCTAGTTATGCCCAGCTTTGGGAAGCAGTAGAGAAGAGTAGAGATGCATTAGTTCAGGGTACTAGCTTGATGTCTATAATTCATTCATGAGAGCCACCAACTGTCCTTTCCAAACTTTTGATTAAATGGATGATTTCAGAACTATTTGAACATATACCTTGAGCTAAAAACTGCTAAAAATCATGTTTAATGACCGAATTATAAGTAAAAGTGTCAGGAAATTTTCCTCAAGCAAATCTGCTTGTTATTTTCAAGATTAAAAACATGACTTGGCCATAAATATGCTCAAGAAATGCTTCTTTGTCCTTCTATAAAGATACAAGTCGTCAGAAAGATCCTATTGGTTAGATAAAAATCTTGGCCAAAGGAGATGAGAACCACTTTCTGTATTTCTAGGAGCCTGACACTTCCACCTTCACACTAAGATACAAGACCCAAGTCTTTCTGTTATTTCTTCTGCCTGTAATTAATGATTTACACAGTTTGGAACAAAGACTGAAGGCAACTCAGCTGAGAACAGTAATGTGGAAGTAGGGCAAAATCAGGATTCAAAACTGGATGCCCCAAAATACAGCAAAATGTCCTTTATTGCCACTGACTGATGTCAGTCAACACAGCTAAATGTCCTTTATTGCCACTGACTGGGTCTTGTTCTGAAACTGAACCTAGAAATTTGAATGCCTAAATTTTGAAAACCCACTTCATCATGGGACAATACCATTTCTGTTTAAAAAATGAGCAATTTCTCATGTGAGACAAATGTCCACATAATTTTTTTTCTCTCCACACACATTTATTGCTTAGTCTGAATGTCCCACACTGACAGCTTCCCCCTTGGTGTTCTCTGCATGACTGAGGGGTGGGAAAAAATCCTAATGATTAAAAGCGGTTTTAAAGATATGCTGTTTCTAACACCTTTTTATCTTGTGGCATCGACCTTAAACTGAAGGAATGTCAGTCATAGCCTATCATGCTGCAAGCGGCAAAGGCGTCTGTCTTTATGAGAGTTTTAGATCAGCAAGATCCAGTTCAGAAATGCTGAGCTGGGATCTCTTATACTGGGCTGTGCCTTTCCAGCCACAGCTGAAAACCCAACACAGTATCTTCTGTCCTGGCAAGGACTGGTCTTACCAGATGGCACAGCAAGAAATTAATTTGGTTTGATCCCCCATTTTGGTAACTGCTGAGAAAATTAAATGGGAACTTGGGAAAAAAAAATTCAAAACCCCAACAACACCCCTAAATCCAAAATACGTCTCTCATCATGAATAGATTTTGTTCTACAATGAGATGACTTTCTGAGATAAGCGAGAGCATCCCTGAGGAGGTTAATTTTAAAAGGTGTTCTCCCATCTGTATTTGATTAGTGAGCATTTTATGGAGTTCACACAGAGCCTGACTGCACAGAGATCATGGAGGTATTTCTACATCAGGTGTCAGAAAAAATATCTACTTGTTATCTGTCATCATCTGTTTACAGTTATCAAACCACTTTCCTTTTGCAGTGAATTATTAGTAGCAACACCAAACTCTTCATAACAGCAGGGGTAATAAAATATACTCTTTTCTCCTCAGAAAAAGTGTGAAATCTTCTGTACAACTTTAGCATGGTAAGCAAAGGAAGCACGTTTCATTGCCAAAGAAATCTAAATATTAATGGAATAATGGAACTGGAAATGGAATGCTAATGGAAAGCCATTGTTAGTGCTAGTTTGAGGTAATTTAACTTTGTTGTGGCACCATTTAACAACCTTGTGACTGATTAATGCAAAACAATGATATGGATCTAAGCCTAGATTGACTGACAACACTCATTTGCACAGGAGAATGAAATAAAAACTATTACCTTGTGCATAATGCTGAACCTGCAATTTAGAAACAGACACACGGTTGGAAAATTACAACACATCTACATATAAAAGCCTGATTTAGTGAATCTATAGCATTTAGTTCAGTTGCAATAAACTCACTATTACACAGCAATTTATGACATTTAGTTAAGTACAGTCAAGGGCATAAATATAAAATTGAAAACACTAGGATAGAATGATGTTTTACAGGAAAATAAGGACACAAGGAATCCCAAAAGATCACAAAAGACATACAAGATGTATTGGTTTGCCATCTACTTCTAATAGGTTTTTGACAGGAAAAATAAATTTACTAAAGTCAAAATAGTTCTCATCTACCTGTTCTTCCTCTCCTTACTGGATACTACTGGATGAATGTGATCACACAAAAAAAGGAGCACAGGTGTTTTTGTGGGGGAGGAGAATAAGAAAAGCACTCAAAAACCCTATATTTGCTGGCTAATGGAATAAAAATTCCTATTCCACCTGCATGAACCCAGCCATGTGCCATTTGGAGATCACGTATGGCATGTGTATGACTTTAACTTCCTTTTCTGGCACCTCTCACCCACACAATCTATAAAATAATGAGAATACTGCAAATAAAGAATTTCAAAATTTCATTAGATATGAATTTCATTAAATGTTCGTTGCTTCTCCTCCTGTCCCTGAAGAGACAGCATTAAGTTAAATTGGTGGGAACAAATTCTCACCTTGTAAAAGGTATTGTTAGAGTTCAAGAAAAAACAATGACTAAACCACATAAAACAATCTAAGGAATATACATTATCCACTTGCTGTCACTTCTGGTCCGTAAAATGGGAATCCACTTTGTGCTCCTGAGCTAATGAAAGTGGGGAGGACTTTGGAGCCACTAAATTTCTACCCTTATTACTTAATAGACTTCCCACATATCCATTCCAGGTAAGAACATTTCAGGTCTAAACTCCTCTCTGGGATTATGTATTTCTTCATTACATCTCTAAAGCCCTTCCGTGCTATTATTCTGCTAACGTTAATGCACAATGAACATTCAACTCCGTGTCTTTTTGCCAAATGCCCTCTCCCTCCTCTTTCCAACAATTCATTAAACCCACATCTTCCAGGAATCATTCCTACTTTGTTTTTTTTTCTAATCATTAATCTCTCCATGCTTTTCACTACTTTAAATCCTGTTCAAATCCCCATTCTCTCCCTATCATTAGGTGAAGCTGACTGCTTCTTGTAGCTTTGATTAAGGATAAAATGTAAATCCCTCACCATTTGGAGCCCTTGTTTAAACAACCAAGAGGGAAAAAAAGAGGCATTTTTTTTCTCATAACTCACGAAGTGAAAATATTTGTTTAGAGGAGTTCTGGTAGCCAGAAGGACCCAAACATGGCTTCATGGGTGAAATATTTCTGATATAACATTTATTATCTATCAAACTATGAATGACTGGGCACTGCAAGCTCTTCAAGAATCCCTTAGAAGTGCTTTGGCTGGAGCAATAAATTGGTTTATTTTCTTGTTATATGCCCAAGGTTTTCCATGTGTGCGCCTGTAATTACAGTCAAAATCTTGTTACAACTCAAAATTTTGGTGCAAGCCAAATGGTAAAATTTTTATGTATACAGCTTAAAACTTAATTTTAGCCCAATTAATATTTAAATTGCTTAAACAAAATTCATCATCTTTCATTTGTGGTTCAGCTGCAATCGTCTGTATTAGTTTTTTGTGGAGTTACATGACAGAACCCCATTGGACACCAAAATTTGGATCTATTTTGCACAAATACATGAAGCTCTGATATCTAGGGCATATATTGCCAGCCATATATGAGAGCTACAGAAACCAGAGTGAACTGTAAGAAAAATGTCTTTAAATAAAAGGTTGAATAATCTGGGCATGTCTGAGCCTCATTTATGGAGAAGGGGCAGGAAAAATGGGAAGGATTACACCAATATATCTCAAATTCCATGACTGTAAAATGACAAATACCATTGATTTTCAACCCAGACTAGGAATTCATGTTACCCCTTCCCACTGAAAACCAGAGTTATTTCTTCCACAGTGTTGCTTCTTTCTTCCTGCTGCTTTCATTTGAATAATCTTGTTCACCTGCAGCCATCTCCTCTTCCTGTTTTAATCTCCTCCAACCAGGGAATTATCTCTCTCTCCACCTCTGGTGATTTAATCACCCTGAAGTTCAACAACAAGATTAGTGTTTGCATATTTGATGGGGTTTATGCTGTACTAGTGAGAAATTTTGGTCAAAATACTGGGGTTTTTTACCACACTTCAATCTGTTATACAGAAAAATCTTCAATTTTAATTGCAATGCATCGTAAACTCTTCCCATACCTCAAGTATATCCAACAATAATTACTAAATTGCTGTTAGTGGCAAGTTATGAAGATAGCACATGGTTGAAAACAGCTTCATCGTTTACAAGTTTTCATTTTAGAAACTCCTTAAGCTTCTCTTAACATTTTATACCATATAGAAAACATTTACCCTCATTTGTTGGATTTTTCCTTCTAAAATTCTCTGCATTATATTTTCCCACAGGCAATCAGGAACCTGTGGATTTAGTGATGTCTCCAAGCTGTCCGAGCCAGAACTAAAATTACAGCTGTGTTTCTTCCAGTGCTTTGCGTTCCTTTGTCTAGTTTTGTGCCACTTAAATTTTATGGACATTAAGTTCTTTTTACCAGCCTGTATAGAAGGAGAAAACTGCTGTGTTTATGACCCCAGAACCTGTGGTATTCCATTGGTGACCCCCATCTTTACCAAATTCTGCAAATGCTGAATATTGCAAAATTTAAGTATTAACATGGTAAAGTTTGGAAGGGTCTTTTGCCACAGGAGCTCGTTTAGTGGCTCTGTAGAGGAATCATGGTGGGGCTCCTTGGACCACCAACTCCACCCTGACTGATCCCTCTGGCTGCTCCTCAGCAGGGCTGGGAGCTACTCCTGAGCTCAATGGAGGGGCCCAGGAACCTCCCAAGCGTGGTTTGGTTTGTGTCAAATAGCTCCAAACAAGGACTTTTGGTGTGGAACACTAAACCTCCACACGGGAAATGTCTAATGAACCCTTCAGAGGGTGTTGGGCTCTGATGTCCAGAGAAGTTGTGGCCGCCCACCCCGGGAAGTTTTCGCGGACAGGCTGGGTGGGGCTTGGAGCAACCTGGAATAGTGGAAGGTGTCCTTGCCCACGGCAGGGGGTGGTGTGATAGCTTTCAAGTTTTAAGGATGTGCTGGAGAGAAGCAGATACACAGAGCTGTTTACAATTCTAAGCCCTTGTAACATGTTTTGGGAAGGACACTGGACAGAGATAGTGATCCAGGTGGAAAACCGGTGAAATAGTGCAGACAGAACTCCTTTCCCATTCTCATTCTCATGGAGGATATCCATACATGGTTTTCCGAGATCTTTTTAGTGTCTGGGCCTACAGTGGGATCGTCACATTCAGGAGCCAGGACACCAGCAAGGGTTGGACAACAGAATCACAGAATCACTAAGGGTGGAAAAGACCTCTAAGATCACCAAATCCGACCATCAGCCCAGAACCAGCACCATGTTCACCACTAATGCATGTCCTCAAGTGCCAAATCCACATGTTTTTGAACACTTCCAGGGATGGTTACTCCACTACTTCCCTAGGCAGGCTGTTCCAGTGCTTTACAACCCTTTCCATAAAGACATTTTTCCTGCTATGCAATCTAAACCTCCTCTGGTGCACCTTGAGGCCATTTCTTCTTGTCCTGTTGTTTGATATAAAACAGCTGGATGTGAATGCCCTGAGTCCATGATGCTGGTCCTAACTGGGCTGGAGGAGCAGAGCCTGTGCTGGCGTGTGAGCTGTGTGAACACCAGTGAATGGAAACCCCTGAACAGAAATTGTTCTGCACCTGCAGTAACCCATCCTGCCTCACAAGCTTTAAATGAGCTGTTCTTGCAGCTGTTTGCACCGCGACAAAGATACAGGCCCTTGTTTAAACAGTGGTGAGTCATAGTTAAGGAGAAGGGAAATTAAAACCATGTGTGAAAATTAAAAGGATTAAACAGGTGTGTAGAGAAGCTGTAAGTTCTAATCAGTGTGAAAATCTCTTCTAGCAGGCTCATGGAGGCACTGCTGGGAAGCAGAATCGGAGTCAATGTGTTTACAATAAACTTTATCTTGACCATCTGCCACCACTAATCAGATACAATTGGCACTTTTAGTTTGAAGGGAAACATACTCAAGACCTGAGATCCCTCCTGGATAGCAAGGATCTAAAAGTTTATCTGCACACACACTACATTTGAATTTGTTTACCTTGGAGGAAAACAAGATTAAGGATGAAGCATATGCTCCAACAAACCACTGAATTGGTTTGAGGTGATAACTCTGGAAACAAACTCCAGGGGTAAAAATAAACCAGTGAAATAAATTCAGACTATGTTGAATAAGCAGGTTCTTTCCCAATCAAAATATTGTGACCAACTGTTTAGAGTGAGTCCAGAGAAGGNCTTGTCTGATTCCACAACTAACACACTTTGTCCAGCTTATATAACATTTCCTACTCACATTTCAAAAGACTGCATTAAACTTTTAGCATGAGAAGTATTCCTGTCCCTGCATTTTATTTAATTTTTTACCTATAATGTAGCTGTATCTATTCACAAAGACATGATATTTCAATCACACAGGTGACAGATCTGGCATTTAGATTCCTTAGTTACTTTTGTTGACTTCTCTCTGTTAGTTGTAGGTCTTAAACTGACACGATATCATCGATAATTTTTGATGGGAGGTTTTTCTGTTTGTTGGAGGGTGGAGGGTTTTGTGTTTTGCGTGTTTTTGTGGTTTTTTGGTTTTACTGTGTTTATTTATTCATTTGGTTTGGTTTGGGTTTTGTTCTTGTTGTTGGGGTTTTTTCTTTAAAAAAGAAAATGTTTTAAAGACCAAAATATGCACAAACCTTTTGGGAAAAATGGTCTGACTGGAACTGCAACTTCCTTGAGAGAAAATTCCTGTCCTGTGTAATCCTGTGAGATTATGTGTAATATAATCCCTGTGGGGAAAAAAAAAAAGAGAAAAAGCAAATTGTTTTTGTGAAAAGGTGGGCTTAAGAAAGAGGAAAAAAAAGAGGATGTTATACCAGATTCATTCCTTCTCCATAAAGAATATGAATTTTAAAAATTCAGCTAGAAGTTGATTAACAAGCCATGCAATTATTGTCAGGATGTGTTTGCCTTTCTATTGATATTTTTACAACCTATTGTTTGCAGAGTTTTAAATCCTTTCTTTCTTTCTTTCTTTCTTTCTTTATCTTTTTCTTTCTTTCTTTCTTTCTTTCTTTCTTTCTTTCTTTCTTTCTTTCTTTCTCTTTCCTTCCTTCCTTTCTTCCTTTCTTCCTTCCTTCCTTCCTTCCTTCCTTCCTTCTTTCTTTCCTTCCTTCCTTCTTTCTTTCCTTCTTTCCTTCTTTCTCTGGAATTCTTTGAGAGAAGAGGTGGCTTGGGATGACAATAACAGCACGAGGTGCATTTCTCCACAAGAGCAGCAATTTGAAATATTACAGCTCCATCCTTTTCCAAGCGCTGTTCTTTTGGGAATACTTCCCCTGAGCACAACTAAGGCAGCTCCTAACCAATGCGAAAGAGATTTTAGAGCAGGGCCAACCCCTGAAGAACTGCACTTGCCACACCACTTTTGGACTGTTCCTTACTCCAAACTCTTGGACAATATCAACATCACATCTGATCAGACACCACAGTTGTCTTCCCTTGTTTGGGGTAAAGACCTGCCTGTTTTCAAGGAAGGCAAAGATAAGATAGGAGCTGTGATTAAGTTGTTGTTGTTGTTGTTGTTTTCCAGCAAGAACATACCCAAAAAAACCCCCAAACCCTAAATTCTCCATTATTTTATATCTTCTTATTTTGGATGGCATTTGGGGGCTGAATTAAAACGAAATCTTCATGAAAAACTATTGGAATCAAATGATTGTGTATTATTCCCTAAAGGGTTGGTTTTGGGTCTTTTTTTCCACAAAAGATATCCTGACATTTCTAATCAAACAAACCTTAAAATGCTAAAAAAATCCAACAAAACTCCCAAAAAAGTAAGGTTTTCCTAATTAAGGATTGTTGCTTTTAAAATTCACATCTGCATATTGATGACCTAAAATTATTCATGAAAGAAAAGGAATAGGAGGTAGTAAACAATGAGGATTGACAGGTTTTGATTGTATTTAATTTTGTTTTGACATATCTGGAATGCACAAAAGATTTTAAATGTCTAGAGCATGCAAGAACAAATTCCATTAATAGAACACCAGGAAGAGAGAAAATAGCTGGCAAGACTTTAATCTAAATGAAGACATTTATTTTATTTTATTATTTTATTTTATTTATATTATTTTTAGCACAGCCCATGAAAGATTATATTCTAGTCTGCACTACTTTTCACCTAAGAGAATTCCCATGTCTGAACTCAATACTTTGCCAGGCAAACATGAACAAACAGATCTTTTTGAATGTTATGGGAGTGTGGGCAAACAATTCCTAAAGAATTATTGCCAATTCACTTTGCTGCCAAATGTTAATCATCTCAGCCAAAGAAATGTGATTAAGAAAAGGCAATTAAAAAATCTAGTAATGTGGGTTAATGTTAATAGGAAAAATACTAATACAGCTGTGAAAAACTGGTGAAGCTTTTCATATATTATATCCAGGGGGGGAAAGAAAAATCTCAGGAAAATGTGCCGTCTTTTCCTTAACAACTGTTGGAAGTGTGCTGGCAGGTCTTTAAAGATCAAAAATATAATTGTACATCTAGAGCAAGTTTCTTGTGCAATGGCTGTTAAGGAGAGAGAGGTGAAACAATAGGTGTAATCCCACTCATCTATCAGTGGCACTATTTCCTCAAAAAATATGGGGAGGGAGCACTAATCACCAGGACCAACCTGGTCCACCCCCAGCAGGACCAAGGAGCTGTCACCAGAGCCTGGACCCTCAGCCCTGGAGCTCTGCGGTCCCTCCACTGGCAGCACCCTCTGCAGAACCCGGGGAAGGGAAGGAGATCTACCGATGATACCAAAAGTAGGGAATCTCCAGCCTCCCACCTCAGGAGTTTCCATTGTTCCACTGTCCCCTTTCTTTGCTCCTCTGTAGGAACACCCGTTCAGGTTCTTGGCCCTGTTGCGGTTCTGCAAAGACCCCGCTGATCTCCTCATTCATCCCCCCACAATCACCACTTCCCAGAGAAGTCCCTTCAGAAGAAGCCTGGAAACTCTGCACCAACCCCTTCTGCTCTGTGTGCTGCTCCCAGACTTAATAATCAGACTTAATGATCTTCCTAAAATATTGCAAGTGAGATGCTTGTGACATTAATCAATGTTTAACAAAGGCAGGAGTGCTGCTCGCTGAATATAAATACTTGCACAGAAAGATTGAGCATTTGTTTAGTGAGCTTAATTAAAAAGCTCTACTTGATGTGAGCAGTGCCCTTTGGAGGATCTAAACTCCTTGATGAAGAAATAAACTGTTTTCCCTCACTTAGAGCTTTCTTTTCTTCCTAAATGATGAGTGGTTTCAAAGATCAGAAGATAAATTCTCATCTGCTATCTTAATTTAAAAGCTATTTTAACATTCTGATAAGGCCAGGAGCTTTGGAAGGCTTCATTTTGTTTGCCTCTGTTGTCGATGAACAAACTTGAGGTAATTAACTGAAGTTAGATATCTCAGAAACATCCATAGTCTTTGCATTTAGCACAGGAATGGGAAAATTTAGGTAGGAAACCCCACATCCATGAAAGATTAAACTGCTTTATCACCTGTTTAATGCAACTGCCTAATTCCAGTGAAGGTCAAGGTTGAGACATTGTGCTGCATTCAATCTCGTAGAATTATACAAATAGAAAGCATTATCAATAATCAAAAGGTGCGGAATTATACTCTTCAGATAGAAAAGAATTTGATAATGTTTTTCCACCGCTGCAGCTAAGGCAGATCCTGAACTGCTCTGAACAAAACCCAGTTGATTACACCAAGCCAAAATTGTCTGAGTTTTTCTGACCTTGTAGTTTCTTGCATTATATAATTGTATTTATTATAGACATATTATAATATTATTATAAATTATTATAATTTATTTATTATAGACATAAAATCAAAACCTACACAGTTCTATACTAAGCCTGGGATAGGCATTAAAAAAAAAAAAAAAAAAGAAAAAGAAAGAAAAATTAATTTCAAATCCTGCAGTTGAATTTTCCCAAGCTTCAGTTGCCTGCCTATTTTATTCCATGAATAAAATTATAGGTTATTAATGACCAGGATTAAAGGGAAAAATGTACTTAGCATAAAAAAAAAAAAATTCCAAAAGTTACTGGTAATGAAAAAATTTCCCAAATCTATGTGATAAACGAGAAACTAAAACTCAGAAAGATTTATATCAGCCAAGGGTTTTCCCACGACTTCACACAAACAGACATTGCTGTAAGTCCTACATTTCATTAGAAATATTTCAAAAATCCTCTTTGGAGACACTGATCCTTCTCTAAGGTGAAAGAAAGTAAAAAATCTGATGCTGTAAATTGTACAGACTGAAAATTGTAAAAGAAGTTAGGCATTTAAAATGTTCTAAATATTGACCTGGATACTGCTAGAATATCATAATCAAATAATAATGTATTACTGCAGTAGAATCAATCAGGTAAAATCTATATAAATACCTTATATTTCAAAATTATTGAGACAATATTTGATTTATCAGAGCTTGCCTTTTCCCCACTGTTAGGTAATTGCTTACATATTTTTCTATTATGAAGTCTTTCTATGAGAAAAAAACCCCAACAAACAAACCTTTGAATTCTCAGATTTTCCTGGAATGGAATATTATTTTAACATGAGCTTAATTGGTTCTCTTTTTTTTAGCTGATGCTGCCAGCAGCATTTGGGGCTTACGTCCTTTCACTAGGAAAAGGGATTTCTGACAGTCAGGTTTTGGCATGAGTCCATTCAATTAAAAATAATGCAGAAAATTTCTATTTACCTTACCAGAAGGATAAAATAATACCGGACAGTTCTTCTGTGGAAATGCAAAGACCTTGTCAAAGTCCTTGTTATTCCATCATTTACCTCTATGGAGTTGACTACCAACCCAAAAGGATTTTATGACCCAGTGGTCCCATTCAAGTCTGCTTAATGAGAACTCATGAAAGTCAAACTTAGGGACTAAAACCTTGAACCAAAGCCAGCTGAAGACACAGCAATTCCCACCTCCATGGTGGAGCTGGGAAATGCTTCCTGTAATTTCCTAGTACTGGGTGGGATTCTTAAGATCTTGTGTTTAATTAAGTTTTTATCAAAAAGAACAGTAGAGAGCTGTGAGCAAGTCTGAGGCTTCATTTTCTGAACAGATGTGTCCTGGCAGCTAAAAAAGCCCCGAGACTCCCTTTTCCAAAGAATTTCCATGGGATGTTCACATTGAACTAAAATGGAGCCATCGTTACTATAATTTTTGCATCTGTAAAAATGGGGCCTGGTTAAAATTCTTTAGGAATTTCATCCAAGTTTATACTGGAATCTGAAGCAAGAACTATAATTTTTCACCAATATTTTTGTCCCATGAGCAGACTCCTTCCCTAACAGTTATTTCAGATGACAGTGATTATTGTGGAAATACTCAAATTACTGGAAATCAGGAATGGCTCTCAGTTTTACTGATTACAGCAGAAGTAGCTTTCATTTTTCCTTTTTTTCCCCTGCTCTTGAAAAGGTAACTTACCTCTCACAGTGTCCTCAGACTAATTTCTGTATTTGATCGTCAGGGTTCATTCTTGCTGATGAACGTTTTTTACCTTGCAAGATTCCTGAGCAAAAGGCTGAATAAAAAGGGATGGATACATTCTCTTGGTGCTATCTTTAGTCCCAATGTTGTACTGAAGAAGAAGAAATTTTAAACATAGACAATTAACTCTTCCTGTCACCTTAAAGACAACCATAAAGAGACTGGTCAAGCTTGGATTTATGTTGGATTAACAATGATGACTCAAAATGCAGACAGCTCTAACCCTCTACAGTCCCAGCTGCAGTTGGCAAAGCAGAACATTTCAGTCCACTGCTGTTGGAAAAAAAAAAAAGAAATTATTAGCCATCTTTCAGATTTTGGCTGCAGATTTTGGGATGGGAGGGAGCCCATGGAGGAGTCCTGGGAGTCAACACCTCAGGCCCTCAGGTCAAATACAGCATGTGGCACTCAGAGTTTACATTTATGCGCTTGGTCTCATAGCTAACAAATACCAATTTATCCCTATCTTATTCCAGTGGACCTCAAATGCCACCCAGCATGACAATATCTTCCTTCTCGCATCACAGCAGGAGATCTGTAAAAATCCATGGACTCCAGCCCACCCACAGAACACAGATGTTCACTACTTCTTGTGGGCCAGATCCCCGGCAGCCTCTGCAGTACAAATCCTAACACAGTCCTAGTTCCCAAAATAGCACCAACAATTTTTTTTGCATTACAAGTTAGATTTTTATGCCTTCTTCCCATCTGCTCCCTAATAATTTGCTTACTGCTCTCCATTCCTGTATCAAAAGAAATAAATGTTTCTCTTTTCTTATGTGCTTCTTTGTTGGTTTAGTTTGGAGTGTTTTTATGTGTGGCTTTTTTATTTTTATCCTATAATATTCTATATTATTCTATAATATTCTAATATTCCACTTTTTTTCCCCCCATTTCCTAGCTAAAGAAGCAAGTATCATTGATTTCTCTCTATGGATATCAATCAATATATTGGAATAATGTGGAAGGAGGGATTGGAATGAGATGATCTTTCAGGTCCCTTCCAACCCAAACCATCCTGTGATTCTATAGATACAGAAGAAAATCTTCCCTGTGAGTGTGGGGAGGCCCTGGCACAGGGTGCCCAGAGAAGCTGTGGCTGCCCCTGGATCCCTGGAAGTGTCCAAGGCCAGGATGGATGGGGCTTGGAGCACCCTGGGCTAGTGGAAGGTGTCCTTGCCCATGGCAAGGGGTGGCACTGGATGGGCTTTGAGGCCCCTTCCAGCCCAACTTGTTCATGCTTGCTCCTGGACAGCCCTGAAAAGGACAACTGCAAGCCCTGCTCACTGGGATGAAACAGGATATTTTACTGCTCTACATTAATTTTTCTACACCATTAGCAAAAGATTTACTTCCTTTTTCAGATCACAGGATCACAAAATCCCAGTCTGGTTTGGGTTGGAGGCACCTTGAACTCCATCCAGTACCAACCCCTGCCATGGGCAGGGACACCTTCCACCATCCCAGGTTGCTCCAAGCCCCAGTGTCCAACCTGGCCTTGGCCTCTTCCAGGGATCCAGGGGCAGCCACAGCTTCTCTGGGCACCCTATGCCAGGGCCTCAGCACCCCCACAGGGAACGATTCCTTCCCAATAGCCCATCTAAACCTACCCTCCTCCACTGGAATATTCACCATTATTTCCTCTTGTAATTTCCCAGTTTAAACTGGAACTATGTGAACATTGCAGCCATTTTTGAAATTGTATTCCAACAGCTCATCTCTGGAGTTTTTTCCTTTGCCTCCAGAACCGTGTGAGTTTTCCTGTGTTTTACTCTGCATTATAAAGGGGGAAATTATGGAATTCTTAAATTTGGTGGAAGGAAAACGTTTTCCTAATGAGCTCAGTATTTTCACTTCACAGTTCTTGATCCTAAACTTGGTGTTGCACATGTCACATATGCAAGAGCCTCTGCATTTTTCAGTGGGCCTACTGTCCTGATTTTCTAGGGGAATTCTCTGGTGAATGTGTGTATAACCGTAAATGAATCCTCTCTGCCTTCTCTGGCTCAGGAAAAGGTCTTTACACTTGGGTTCTTTGTTTCCCAGCAGCTGCGGGAACAGATCCTTTATCATATTTTATTTATCTGATGCATCCAGATGGAGTTCTGTGATCATGAAGGCATTTGGGAATGATTTGTTACCCAATCAAATATTAAAGGAATTAAACCTAATTTTTTTCTGGGAATTTGCAGAAGGTGCTTCCTTTCTGATGCTGCTTTTGCTGCTCTGCAGCCCAGCTGGAACTGGAAAATGGTACAAGCCATAGCAGAAAATGTCATCTCTATGGAAACTTCCAAACCCAATGGAGGATGATGAGATCAAGTTCACAGAGTGATCAATATTTTATTCTGAGCTCATTTGCAAGTGAGGTAGGATAAATTAAACTCCTGATTGGACAAGTGATGCTAAATTCCTGTTAGAGGTGGAAACTCCTGAAGTGGACTGAATTGAGGGGTGGAGTGGAGTATCTGGGGCTGAATTCTCATGTGAAAGAGGGACTGGAACAAAGACAAACTGCACTGGGATATGTACCATGGAATGGTATCTGGCAGGAGGAAAAAGGAGCAGCATTACCTCTGGACAGGTTTTAAAAGTTCATAGGGGCACTAGAACTGTTTATTTTCTCTGTTGGCTTGAGTGTCTACACAACACAGGATTGTGTTTTTCCCCTCTCTCCAGTCACTTCATTTCTGTTCCCTTATCTCACCTCTGCTTTTTTATCACTTCTCTCCTACTTAAATTTTGTTCCCCAATCCTGAGGTCTCTCACTCTTGGGAAGACTTTATTTTTTTTCCCAGACATGCCTGTGCTTATCATCCCACCTGGAACCCACTAAGATCCATAACCAGCAGATGGGCTCCTTGACATTCTTACTCACTTCTAACCTGCAATCCAAATTTCTCTTTTTTATCTGTATCCCAAACCTACTTGGCTCCCCAGTCCAGTCCTCTTTCCTTCCTTTTCCACACACTCTGTGGAAGCATTTGTTTTCAGAACTGGGCCACCTCTGCTGCTCTGCCAAGAGTGAATTTATTTTCATCATTTCACCAACCAGTAGATCCCCAGAGCAGCACCCAGGCAGAGGCACACAGGGGAGGACAGGAAGATTCCCAAACCTGTTATTATTAGGGTTCTACACAGGCTTAATTTACCACTGTGCGCTTGAATTCGTCCCACAGCAGGGCAGCAATCTCCTTTCCTCTAGGTCTCTCTGCAGTTGACAAAAACACTTTAGTTTGTTGAGTCTTAGGAATAAGGTTTAATGATCTTGCACAAAGAATCAGTCACTGAGAAAAGCAGGATAGTTGTTAAACACTTACTTTTATTTTGGGATCACCCAGTGTATACAAGGAAACTCCACAAAACCAGACCAGCAGTACCGTGCACACCTTCAGTTCAATGTACATTTCAGTTTCACTGGAGCCCACAAAAGTTTTCACATCTGAGGTTGGCTGTTCCTATGCCTCAGAAAAAACCTGCTCAGGCATCAGAGCAGAACATCTTGAACTGGGAAGTCTCACAAGCTCTTCTGCTCAACTGAAATGGATTCTCATTTCACAGCCTGGAACACAGTGCTTTTCCAGAAAGAGACAAACAGGCTGTAAAACACTAAACAAGACTCCAAACATTATTCATCATCTCGTGTCCCAGCAGATCTATTGCTGGTGACCACTCCTTAGAATCTTGGAGCTTATGCAGCAAAAAGAAGGGAAATTGGAATAAATGCAGCTGTAGGGCTTTCCTTGTGGCAAGAGATAATCTGCAGTAATTGGCTGTGTGTTTAGGAAGGCTCCCTCAGCTGGCTGGTTGTGTCATGGCTGGTGGAAAAAATATTTATGCAACTTTCTCTGGAACCTGTGTTCAGGTACTGGCAGAACCCAAATGTCCATAATTCAATAAGAAGCCGATTTAATAGGGCTTTCTTGGTGTTTCTCATCAACAGCCTTGCCTAAAATTAGCACTCAGATATAGCTGTGCGTGTCATTTTAATGGGAAGATATTTTCGAGGAAGACAAGCTGTTGTTCTAGAGTGATTTCCTTCAGTTCCAGAGCAATGACAATTTCCCAGAAAAGCACAACTAAATGCAAGACATCATTATTAAAAGTCCTACTAGGCAGCATGACTGAAATTCCCTAGAAATCAGGGAGAGATGTTTCATTTGGTTGTGATCTTCCTACACTCTGTCCAGCAGCATAAAGTATTGAATGGCCCTGTGAAAGAAATGAAGAGGGAGAAAGGAAGAAAACCCAACCTTCTAAAGCAGTTACAGAATATCCATGGAGAGGCTTTCTAAGGGCTCCAGGTCTGTTAAAGACCAGTGACAGAGGCACTTATGTCCTCAAAATGCCTTGAAAAGCAGCCCCACAGTAACAGACTCCCTCCCCTTACTGTTACTATAAAACTGATCCAAAATGGAACATGAAATATGGGAGTACACAGGTTTCCTCCTACAAATGTCATAAATGGGAATGAATATCAGGCTAATTTGCCAGACAGGGAAACCATAAAATAAACATTTTTCTCTTTTTTAACACCTTCATTTCAGGAGCATGTAATTGGATAATGCAGAGCTCTGGAATCATTTCTCTGAGTGTCCTGCAGTATCTCAAATGAGCACATTGTCACCTAATGCAAAGTTTTCTAGGACTTGCTTGCTGATGGGAGTGGGTTTTCATGTCAGAGATTAAATTTCATGACAGTCCTTTCATTTGGCCAAAAGGGATGGACAACTTCAATTTAGGATCACTTAAGGAATTCCACAGGTTCTGAGACTCTTCTATTTTGTAAAAAACCCAGGTATTTTCCCTAAAAAAATCCTTGTTCTTTAAGGGAAACTCTATTCAACTTCCCAAGCAATGGAAGGCAGCCCAAGCCACGAAACAAGTGAAAAAAATTTCTGCACTCAGTTTTGAAGTCACAGTCCTTTAATAATATCTGAACAGAGCAGCCACTTTATTAGTGCAGGAAAAAATCCATCAGTTTCTTGATGATCTTTAGGCAACTCTCAATCTTGATTTTGCAGGGCTGGGCACAGCCAATTAGACCTGGCAAATATAGGGCAGATTTGCCTCTGCACATGTGCTCCCTGATTGATATTCTCATGTTTGGTGGCATTACTTGTGGATCCTGGAAACAGTTTCATCTCAGGCAGAGCCAGAAGGACGTGTTGAGGCCCGAGCTTTTAAAAACACACATAAAGTCCCATGCTTTGGGATATTTCCCCCGTGTGTAGAGAGAAATGAGCTCATCCAGGTGAGGTAAACATGTATCCCTTCTGTCCCATTTCCCTCCACCCCTTATTCTGACCTGAAGTGTGAGGAACTGAAGGAAAAATTCCCTCAGGAAGTGGACTCGATCTGCCCCGGTGCTGTGGATCCTGTCAGCCTCAGCCTGGCCTGAGGGAAGGTGGATGATGCTTTTGTGATTCATCTCCTCCTGCAGGAATTTTGATTTTTCACAATCACACACCTCTATGAGGTTTCTCACTGGTTCTATATATTTGGGAAATCACCATGTTCCCAAAAAGCGGATAGTGAGGGTATTTAGCAGGGAGCTGAGGGCTGCCCAGGGGATCGAGGAGCTGCCTGGAGGATTCAAGACCGGCCCGGAGGCTCCAGGGGCTTCCCGGAGCATCCAGCACCTGCCCAGAGGATCCAGAGCTGCCCACAGGA
>VZTG01002803.1:586462-607828 GCA_013397845.1 Melanocharis versteri | reverse complement strand
CAGCAGGGTCCGCTGGTGGCCGGGCTCAGCTCGGCCGGGCTCGCAGCTCGGCCCCGGTGCGAGCCCCGCAGCGCCAGCCCGCCCTGAGGGCTCTGGGGAGGCGAGGCGAGCGGGGTGTGAGGTGATACGAGGAGTGAAGGCGGCTCCTGACAAGGGTTAGGGGAGCAGCAGGGTTGTAGACAGGCATTGCTGCAACAAATTAAAGTCTTGGTTCCGGGCGTGCGTTTTTCAGCTGCTGAAATGGGTGCTGGCAGCTCTTTTAAAACAAGTTCTGTTCAAGGCCGTGCGTCTATGGCTGAGTTCTGTCAGCTTCCCTGGGCCAGGAGTGGGTGGTTTGTATTGGTGTTATTTATCTGAATCTTCATTGTAGGCAGTGTGAAAGGATAGTGTTTTTTTGGGGTTTTTTTTAGCTGTGATTTTCACCTCGTGCTTACAGGTGGGATCTTGAACGACCCTCAGGTGTTGCACATCCAGAGGCAGAAGGTGAAAAGTTTGGGATTGGCCGAACCAGCTTTGTCATCCCCTAAAAATTGTTCCTTGTCTAACATTGTTACCCACAGGATACCAAGAATTCAGAGTTCTGTGCTTCAGAATCTAATAAAAGCGTGGCTTTTTGTTATAGGTAGTATGGGATAATTATTAAAGGGGAAAAATAAGTAGGAAAGAATATTTTAAGAGCCACTTTTGAGAGCAGAGAACGAAACTGAATATCGCAGAAAACAGTTGTTACTCCAAACATAGGGAATGGCAGAAGTAAACCAGTGGAACAGAGATGGGGGAGTCTGTAGGTGAGGCTGGTGCTATGTAATAATTAAGAATGTTTAATTAATAGTTAATGTTCTGGCGAGATAGGAAAGAAGGACAGATGTATCTTTTGTTTAAATAAAAGTGCCTTCCCTGTGGCTTAGGCACAGGTGAAAACATGTAAATATCAGTGTTCACCTTTCTACCTATAGATGGAGATCTGCTGCCACGGATTTATATTATTAATTAACTTTTTTTTTCCCCTTGGTGGTGGTGTTGGGTCATACCTTTCTGTGAATAGTAAATAAATATGGGTGGAGTTGGAACAGAATAACCTAAATATGCCTTAGGTGTTGCTTGTCTGTTACTGAAACAGCAGCTCAGTGCTGCTGCTGTGTGGGATTGTTCTTTTTGGTCAGTAACAAGTGTATTAAACTCACTTAAATCAAATGATGCCTTTTCTGCAAGGAAAGTCTGTGGTGGTTGTACCCTTCAAGACTGGAGTAGTTTCTTCCTCACTTTTTTCCTGGTTCAGACTAAAATATTTTTGCTTCTTTTTTTTGGGGTTCGCACATTCTACAGTTAGTGGTTTGTTTTTTAATTTCTTTTTTTTCTGTGTAGGGCAACATAATAATTTTCCTGTTTCTTGATTTCTGAGTTTGATGCACGTGTCCTTCAATTTGACAGATCTGGCAATATTTCTTATTTTTACTGGATCCTTAGGACAGTGAAATAAGCTTAGTGGGAGATCAGCCCTCCTGCTTTTGGGGGTAGAAGGATGGAGAATAATGTCTCCTGACACTAATTAACTTTTAAATACCTTTTATTTTGTTTAAACCAGCACTGGTCCCTATACCAAATGTGCACTTTGCCTGATCCGGCTGTGGTGCCCTTAACTGAGAAAACCAGTGGCATTAACTTAATGCTGGGCCATTTACTCACTTTTTAAAGCCCTGTGCTTGTTAATAATCTGGTGAGTTATTGATGCAGGAATTGTCCAGCAGTAATGGCTGAGGACAGAAGCCTGGCTGGTGCTGATGGTGGCTCCTGGTGTGTCCCCAGGTCCCGGCAGTGTCCCGAAGCCCAGCCATGGAGAAGTGGAGCCTGATGGCAATCACGGTGTTGCTGGCACTCACCGTGCGCTGGGCTGTGTCCCTGGGCTCCTACTCAGGTAAGGCACCTGCACGGGCTGCAGCAGCCTAGGGAGGGGGGTTATGGGGCTTCTGAGAAATGGAAATAAGTGTTATTTGTATAAAGTCATAAATAGGAAGCAATGTGTTCCTTCGGTTGTTGTTATCTTTTAGTGCCTCTCAAATTGCCTTGTTCTTATTTTTTGAGGTGTGCCCTGATTAACATCACTGTTTGGAGCAAAACATTGAAAAAAACCACTGTAACTTTTTTTATTTGGGTGGTGCTGATGATCATTAATGTTTTAGGATGAACATCTGGCTGTTTTTCCCCATGTGCCTTTATTTGCAGAATATTGCAGTCCAGTTGCACATTTGCTTCATATTGTCCTTTAAGTTGTATAGCAGATCCAATCTTATTATTTATATTTTTATTTAGCTTGTGTTTAGCTAATCCTGGTGCTGATGAAGACAGTGCAGAGGTGACGTGGAGTGAACAATGACTCTGCCTTGCAGCTGTACCTCCTTAGGCCTGTTTACAGCAGGAGCCAGAGCTGCATCCTGTTAATGGATGAGCTTTTCTCCTCCCCGTGTCAGAAGGCTTGCAGAGAATTAGCAAGTTCCTTCCCAAGGCTCCCAGTTCTGTTCCTACACTTGGGATAAGCTTGCACAAGCTCTGCAAATTAAAAAAAAAAAAGATAAAAAATGAACCAATCTTTTTGATCTTCCTCAGGCCAAAGAATCACAAGCTCAGTTAAATTCTGCTCTGGTTTTTTGGGGCAATGGGGAGCCTCATCCCTTGAGGAGCTGGAGCTGCTCAGGAGCATCCTGGTGGTTTTGAACTGGTAACTCCTGGGTTTCATTTACTTGAAGAATTTGCTTGAAGCTGAACTGCCTTCCCAATTGTTTTGGTTTGAGTTTGCTTTCTCAAAATGCCATTTCTGAGAGATCTGGAGCTAACTGAGGTTTTTACCCATCTCTAGGCATGAAACACCCTGTCTTTAGGCATACTCTGAATTTCTCTTGTACTGCAAGAGGATTTATTTAGAATTCCATTGCTAACTAGATTTTTGTAAGTTGATTTAATTTCAAACCCATCAAGATTGTGGCAGGGAGTCTAAAATAAAGCCTGAGCTGAAATAACAGTTTTTAAATCTTATTTCCTCCACAGTGCTCGTATAACTGCTTTTGGAATAGGAAAAGGTGAATCTGATGCAGTCCAGCAAATTCTTAAAGCTTAACTTTGAGCATTGGCTGGCTGTAAAAAGACAAACCCCAGTGTTAGAGCTGTCAAACACGTAAATCTACTGGGATTATTTTTTTTTCTCTTTGACTTCCTGCAGATGTGATAAACTTTTAATTCCACCTTCATTTACTGTGCACTCTTGGATCTCTGTCTCATTCCCACCCTGTTCCTTGCCATCAGCTTGCTTTTGGATCTGCCTCTGGAATTAAATGAAAAAGCAGGCAGCTGGCACCTGGTTTTGAAAGGTTGCCATTAGTGATGACCTGGTCTTGGAGAATTATTGAGGAAAAAATTGGTGCCATGGGTTAATGCATAATTTTTCAATGCACTTCCAAACTCCTGCTAAATACAGGTGTTGAAAGGCAGCTTCAAGCCCTTAAAAAGTTTGTTTCCAGGTAAACAATAAAAATGAATAAGATCACTACTTTTAAGGTATTTGTGACCCTTTTAATATAAAATATTCCACTTAAAAATTTTTAAACTCAGTTTGTCAGTGTACTTGGTGCTTGCTGTATATGGAAGCTAAATCTGCATTGTCAAACTACTTGGATCAGTCTGTACTTGGCTTTTAATAATTAAACACTTGGATTAAGATCTTTTGATCATTCTGAAGCCAATTATTTTTTTCATTCCTTTTTTCTCCTAGAGATTGAGAAATTGATATACACACACAAACACACACTCTAAAGTTTGGATAGCATCTCTTTTGTATTTCAATAATCCAGTGGCAGATTCTTTGTTCCACTGGATTTATAGCTACAGAATTGACACTGATAAAACTCCAGTGCTCCAGGGACCTCACTTATTTGGGAAACTTTAAGCTGAATGTGTCGCAGAGTGGAGATAATCTGCTCTCTCCACCACCCAGGAAGAAATTAGCAGAGATAAGAGGTCATTTTCACTTTCTGGGAATAAATTGCACATTCCTGAGCTCGTGGGACCCCCACAAACATAGATCACAGATAAAACCAGAGATGGCTTTCCTGTATTTTAGAGAACCTCTTAAATCTCTGTCTGGCTCACGTCAATATTTCACTGGGAGCACGATCAGGCCAGTTCCTGTTCTCAGTGATCAGGTTAATAGAAGTAAATAAACTCTGGGAAGATGCTTTGCTTGCTGCCATTATCACAGTTAGGCTTACACTGAGGGCAGTATTTGACATCTGAAGTATTTGCATTGATAAAGCCTTTTTTTTTCCATGAAAATGACAAACAATAATATTATAATGGTATTAATAGCAAGGTACCATGACATAGCTGAAACACAAGTGAGAATATTGACAATTATCACATGCCAAGGGAGTGCAGCAGTTCCCACAAAATCACTGGAACATGTCCATTATGTGCATTTTCCTAGTTCAGGGAAAGTACCACATTTTTCATCTGCACTTGGAAATGATTTTTTTTGTCAGATGAGGAAGCAGTTCTTCACAGCAGAATATCTTGATAAATGCTTATTGCAGAAATCTCCAGAAAGCCAAAAGAACACATAACCTTTTTTTTCTCTCTGTTAAACTGCATGATGAGGTCTCTATTTGCTCTTAAATATAGAGGAATGGAGAATAAAATCAGTAATTAATATGCAGTGCATAACTGGGAGAAAGCAACCTTTAAGCCAAATAATTTCCTAAATGCTGTGTCCTCTCTTTTTAGGGGCAGGAAAACCACCCATGTATGGAGACTACGAGGCTCAGAGGCACTGGCAAGAAATCACCTACAACTTACCCGTCAGGCAGTGGTAGGTGGTGCTTCCAAAGGGAGAAATCCTGGTTGTACTTTACACCTCTGAGTTCACTGCTCACACCAGTGTTCCATGAGATTTTTAGATGTGGGAATTCTGGAATCCAGATTTAAGGGTAGTGAGCTTCGTTTGTACAGATCACTTCAGACAGAAAGAGAATTACTCTAAATATTTCATTTCTTTTTACATTATTCCTAATATTCTTTAGAGTAAAAATTTAGTCCGTATAGGTGCTGCAGCTCAAATTGGAATATATTGGAATTCCAGGTGATCTTCCAGCAATGACAGAGGTGTTGTGTGTGTGTGGTGCAATTCCTCCCTGGCTGTCTGTGGGGGAACAGACTAATCGAACAAAATAGAAAATTAATTCACTTGTGTTCTGTAAATACATGTGACCTCTGCAGATGGCTCTGTGTAGTGACCTCAGATCATCCTGTTGTTCCTATATTATCATTTTTGTTCTTTTTTTTTTCTGGGATATCCAAACCCCGACTGTGCCAGAGGTGGGATAAGAGGTATTACATAATAACCGAGTTGGCAGCTTTGATCCACTCTGCTACACTGAACTGTATCTCCTTAAAATTAAGAGTTAGAGCAGCCACTATTCCCAGGCATTCCCAGGGGCCAGGTCAGACCCTGCTGCAGGCTGGCTTTAGCTGAGGGGCTGCCAGGTGGGCACCTTGGGCTTCTCTTTGCTCTCTGGTTTTAAAATTGATGTAATTTTATATTTATAATTGGAGGGTTTTTGGGTCGGGTCTGCTTTGGGCATTGAATCTCTGATACAGCAAAGTGGGTGTTTGGAACAGCACTTCTTGGCTGATATGCAAGGGATTGCATTCTAGAATTCATGTATTTCTGTTTTATATTGTTCTTTAAAGTCTTGATGTTATTTACTGATGGCTGCTTTAGGAACAGCCTTTCTTATTCTGCTGCTAATTAAAACTCTGAAAACTTTCTTACTAAATATTACTGGATATAGGGGTTGTTTTTCTTTTTTTATTGAAAACTTTATGGGAGGTAAAATGAAAAAAATAAACCCCCAAAACTGGCAAATTCCCTGAAAGTTGCAAACTGTGACATTCTGCATGAAGAATCTGCACTGCCTTGGCAGGAGCAATCTTGAGTTGTAGGATAAGAAGCAGAGATGCAACTCAAAGAAATATGATTTATCATCAGTTCAGAAGACACTTCAGGCAGCTCATAAAGAATTCAAGAAATATCATTTACTATAATAAATGTCAAAAATGGGCTGTATTTGAAGGGAGGAAGTGGAAAAGCCAGGAGCTGCCCCGTGGCAGTGGGAGCAGCCAGGCAGTGTTTCACTGGGAGAAGGGAAGGGGCTGCTCCTCATTGCTGGAACTTTCCCTTGGACAAGGGAAAACCCCTCTGTTCTCATTTGGAAGAGGTGACTTCATTTTGACTGCTGCCATAGAAATCCTGACACAACATAATCCCAAATGGGAAAATCCTTTGCCTTCCTTTCACGTGGTCCACCTGGGTTTGGAGGTAGAACCAGGAGTTTCCCTCTCCACTGCAGTGAGCTTTAGCAGCTTTTTTAACCTGTTTTCCCACCACAAATGTGTGAGTTCTGAATCACTGCTGCTGTTATTTTGTTGCTAGAGATTTTTTTAATGTGAAGTAAAATCAAGCAGATAAAGAAGTTGCTACCTTCTATTTAGCATTTGGAATACATTTAATATTCAGCCTTTTCCTCGGGTCAAACCGAGCTGGAAATGTAGTCTTTAAATTGAATTTTATTTTTTCTAGGTACTTCAACACAAGTGACAACAACCTGCTGTACTGGGGCCTCGATTACCCACCTCTCACTGCCTATCACAGTTTTGTGTGTGCTTACGTGTAAGTTCAGTGTTTTAAATCCTCTGTTACATTTTTGTCTGTACATTTAGATGTGACTTGGATATTCAGCTTTCCCTATAAGCCACTGCTGGATCTGGGATGCCCAGGGAAAAGTGCTGCAGGAACAGGGGGCATTGCCTGGGAAAGCTCTCGTGTGTGCAGAGCCCAAGTGACATTTGATGAGTGGATATCATGTAAATAGAATTCTGTTATTGGAATACTTTTTCCACAAGGGCTTTGCTGCTGTTGGAATGAGACTTATGGAATAAGAATGTAGGTTAAAGTGCACAGGCACAGCTATGTGGGGCATCTATGTGAACTGTAAATGGTTTATATTTAATACTTAAGCATGAAAGGTATTTACAATTGTTTTTTTTTAAAGTCTCTGGAAGCAGACTGGAGGTGGTTATCTTGTCCTAATAAATATTGTATTCCGTTTTTACTGTTTCCAAAGGTTATTTTTTTTAATTGTGAAACAGTCTGTAGTGTAAACTGATCTAGTGGTGAGGAAAAGCTTTCATTGATCACTATTGCTCTCTGAAATATTTCTTCTCATTCATCTTAATTCTTGGAATCTGCTCCTGTGCGTGTCATCTTTATTGCTGCGAGGAGTGTAAAGGGAAATGAGAACTGTCTGCATTTTGATGTGTCTGTACTTTGTTT
This sequence comes from Melanocharis versteri, assembly GCA_013397845.1. Lineage (NCBI taxonomy): Eukaryota > Metazoa > Chordata > Aves > Passeriformes > Melanocharitidae > Melanocharis > Melanocharis versteri. The sequence goes on along the minus strand of VZTG01002803.1, from coordinate 600,450 downwards.
TACAGTGCAAAGTTAATAAATCCTGATTGGGTTGCTCTGCACACATCTCGAGGCTACGAGAGTCAGCCCCATAAGTTATTTATGCGTACAACAGGTAGGAAGATGATATTTCCTTGGGATCAGCCTGCACATTTGTCTTGCTTACTAATTCAGCGTGTTTAATATGCAGCTTCTCTGTCTTTACTGGTTTGTTCTCAGTTTTTTAATTGGGTGGCTTTGCGGGTCCATTTCTGAGCCAAATTCCTGCCTTATTTCCTCTTCTGCCATCATTTGTGAAGCTGACAAATGTAAAATATAGAAACAAGTTTTCAACCCAATTAATTAATTAAAAACTCTAAATCAAAGTTACTCTTTATAGCATACACCTATTTCTTAAATTTTGAAAATATTCTTGTTTTCTCTTCCATTCTGATAAATAGTCTTTTTTTTTGTTAGCTTAACTTGGTTTTTATTGTAAAATTATTTTACACGTAGCCTGGCATTTACTGGCTTAACCTCTGGAGGTGTCAGAGATCCTCATAAGGAGCTGATCTCAAAGGCAGAGAGATTTGATATTTTTACTGTGAGCAAAAAAGGAATAATTTATTTTACTAGTTGTACTCGAAATTTGTCTTACACCAGTTGATTGTTTTGAGCTGCAAACAAATGCAGAGGAAGATTTGTACCATAATTTGGTAGCTGCAGCAGTAGGACAGCAAACAATGTGGCCAATGAACTCTTGTTTCTATTTCTTTAATTTGAAGTGTCTTTTGCTTTTTCTAACACAAAATGCTTTCTGATTGCAACAGCAGAATTTGTTGTTCATCAATAGCTTTTCTGTACTTCACAAACCTCTCAGTCTGCTCTCTGGTAATTGATTGAATTGAAAAAAAAATAAAAATCACTAGGATTTAATTACCCTTGAAATGGTCTTTATTAATTTTGAAATCAACTCACTTGACACAACACTGATGGATCTGGAGAGCTGATAAACACTTTTTAACAGGGGCCATTAGAAGAGTGCATTGAAATAACTCAGGGTGGTCAATGGCAGCTTTATTTTAAGCATCAGTGTATTTGTTTTGCTAACACCTTGGGTCTATTTGTTTAGTTGTGGCTTAAGCTGGCAAAACAATTCATCCCTGGATAACTGAAATATTTCAACATAGCCTTTCCCTCTTGGAACCACTGCACACTTGCTGAAAGTGGTTTGTAGAAATGATCTGAGGTTTTTCTTGAGTTTTTAAGACAACACTCAAGAAGAATTCACCTGCTGGATGTGTCCTGGGCAGGGGAACCTGCTGGCTCTGTTTTCTTGTCCCCTCTCTCACAAATCCTTGCTGTAGGCAGGTGATCAAAGCCAAATCCCTGCTTTCTGTCTCTTTATCCCCATCACTGGTAACTCACACAGAGATTGGGATAATCTGGAGCTCCTTCATGGTGCCCCAGCCTCTCTGTCCTGTCCCACAACCTGGGTCCAGGCAGGGCTGATTTCTTTGGGGCATTCCCAAATGCCTGCCCTGCTTTTGGCATGTGAGGAACTAGAGAGTGACTGAGGCTGTGCCAGGAGCCAGGACAGCTGAACACGTGGAAGCAGCAGCTTTGGGACATCAGAAATGAGCCTTAGAAACATTAACAAGATCAAATTCTGTAGACCTGGTGCTTTTTGTCCTTTGAAGTGGAACTGCCCAGTTTATTTCTGATATTCTGATGTTTATTTGCCTGTGTTTTTTCCTTTCCCTCTCCTTGCGGGTGGATTCTAATGGAAAGTTAATCTTTATTTTTCAGTGTTTGTTGCTGATTTGCTGGTTTATATCCCTGCAGTTATTTTATATTGTTTTTCCTTGAAAGAAACATCTGCTAAAAAAAAGGCAAGTACCTGGTGTGTGTAAATTAAACAAAGAAAACAATTTTAGAAAAGAGTAAAAATGTAACACTGACTTAATTAACACCTAGAACACCCTGATGGCTTCCATGTCAAACTGATGGCAATGACTATAGCTCATATTGTAGGCTTTTCACTTAAAAATATTTAAAAAGCCTTTATTTTATCTCACAGCAGTTATTTTAGTGCTTTCAATAACAAGATGCACTTAGGTTTAGTAGCCATGAACTTCTGAGTGATGTTTTTCCCTGAATTTATTACTCGAGTAGTAAAAAAACGATTGGTGGTGTGGCAGGAGGGGATCTGGGAACTGCTTTGTCTTGAGCACTCCTTACAGTAGATTTTTGGAATAATAATTCTCCTGATTTTTGGAGTGGTTTAAGGTTTAAGATAAGTGTGGGTGATCTTTGAGCTACTGTAAAGGGCAGGCAATATTCAGTATTTTCTCGTTTATGGCAAATCTGCTGACAGATGAGTACCTGTGGAGAATAACATTCCTACATATAGGATGCACCATGGAGGGGCATGTTTTTGTACTGGAGAAGTAGAAGTTCTCTAATGTCTAATTTTGGACTAATTATTTCTCCCCTCTCTTTTTGGATCCTTCTGTCCAGGTTTCCAGTGCTCTCTGCATTCTGCTTTATCCAGGCCTCATCCTTATCGACCATGGGCACTTCCAGTATCCTTGTTCTGCATGGAAATGAATTTTCTGTATGGAATAACTGTTCCTTAGCACTTGTTAGCTGAGCACGGGGTGACTTCTGTGTACAAAGTCATCTGAGGGGTTTTCCCCACCCCCAACAGAGATATCAAAGGAAGCTGCAAGTCTGAGACACATTGGAGATGAAAATTATTGATATTGGCACGAATCAATCTGAACGTGAATATCGTTCTGGCCGTGCTTCCCTGTCAGTCACTTCACTGCAGGCAGCATCAGTGGGGCTGGGACAGGGAGCAGAGGGCTGGGCTGTGCTCCTGTGCTCTGTGTGTGCTCACGGAATCCCTTGGGCAGGGAGCAGAGTGCTGGGCTGTGCTCCTGTGCTCTGAGGGAATCCCCTGGACAGGGAGCAGAGTGCTGGGCTGTGCTCTGTGTGTGCCCAGGGAATCCCCTGGGCAGGGAGCAGGGTGCTGGGCTGTGCTCCTGTGCTCTGTGTGTGCCCAGGGAATCCCCTGGGATCTTCCTGGGATGGGGAGCAGCGGCAGGCGGAGCTGTGGGAGATGTTCAGCTCTATCCAACCTCCCCTCCTGCCTTGGCTTCGCAGCTCGGGGAGGGGAGGTCAGGGCTGGCTGGTCCAGCAGTGGTGGACACCTTCACAGGTGGGTGTTTCTTAATCACAGTTCTGGTTTTAACTGGTTTTGGGCAGGAACAGGCCAGTGCTGCCAGTTCACCCCGTGCTGGGGTGCTGGAGGTGCAGCAGCTGCTGTGGAGGCAGGCGTTTCCTGCAGGTTTCTGTGCCAGCCCTGCCACTCTGACGTGGCCAATGCCACCCTCTGAGCAGCTCCAGGAAGGCAGAGATTTGTTAAACCTGAGCTGCTGCACCTCTGCGAGATCAGGGCCTGTCAGTGTGAGTTTGCTGATGTGAAATCAATGAGGTGTCAAATGTACCTGGTGATGTGGAGTGGGAAATGTGAGTGGGCTGAGAGCTCTGTGGGCAATCTGGATGTGTTGTCACAGCTACTTAGGCTGACAGAGGGAAAACTAAATATTGTGACGTTTCTGACAATACAAGAAATACAAGGGACTGTTTACAAGGGATGGAGTGACAGGACACAGGGAATGGCTTCCCACTGCAAGAGGGTGGGTTTGGGTTGGATATTAGGGAGGAATTCCTCCCTGTGAGGGTTTGAGGCCCTGGCACAGGGTGCCCAGAGAAGCTGTGGCTGCCCCTGGATCCCTGGCAGTGCCCAAGGCCAGGCTGGAGCAGCCTGGGACAGTGGAAGGTGTCCCTGCCCCTGGCAGGGGTGGCACTGGATGGGCTTTAAGGTCTCTTGCAATTCAAACCGTTCTGTGATTCCGAGTGTTCCTGGTTTATCTAAGTGTTTCAAAAAACGAGTAAAAACCAAAGCTAATATTTTGTTGCACTTTAATAGCAAGTGTAGCTTAGTCTCTTCAAACTCTCCTGAACCTGGCGAGCTCTTTTCAAAGTCACAAGGCAGTAACATCGTTTTTAGCAACTGTTACTCATGGTTTGGGCAGAATTAGCTCAGGGAACTGGTCGTGGAAGGGGGTGCCCTGTGAGTGTAACAGAATCGCAAAACCCTCAGAAGTCCTTGACCTAAATTATACATAATTTAAACACTGACGTATTTGAATATCCTGCACAGATCTTGTGGGAGCTGGAAGGGGAAGCTTGTGAGAGCTTTATCCTTGATCATGTAAATACCAAGAAGAAAATGTTGCTTCTTGCAGAGAACTGTCACTGCCACCAAAAGGTGGCTTGGCTGAATATACATTACATGTGTAATTAACACACACAGAATTTGCCCTCAGATTTGCCTGGGCAAGCTCTGAATCAAACCTTGGAAATACAGAAATTACGCTTTAAATAGAAGTAAAATTTTTTGTCTCTGAGGGCGATATAGTCACAACTGGCAATGTGTTCTTGAAACTAGCTTGGCAAAACTCATTTTATGAGCTGCTTCTGCTTTCCCTCAGGGCATTAATTGCTGCCTGCCAGAATTGAGATGTGTATCTTGTCCTTGACATAAAAAACCATATACAACTCAGTGAGCCTTGGCTTGGCCTTGTGGGCTGTCCTCTGTTTGTCCCATGACTGGGACCTCCTGGGCTCTGTGGCGTTTTGCTTGGCCTTAAATTACAAACAAATGGAGCTCTACCATTCCCTGCCCTTTTTTTGCTATTTACTTGGAAAATGCTTCAAGAAGGGACTGAAAGGAAAGGGGTGAGTGGCTTTAAAGTGTTTTCCCTTCCTCAGGAACCAGCCTGGCATGGGGAATGGGACTGTCCTTGCTGCATGTGGGCATTCCTGGATTCATTTCTGTGGGAGGTACCTGTGTGACGTGTTCCTGTGCTGCAGGGTGGGCACTGCTGCCTGTTGCTGCCCAGCACTGCTGGTTGCTGTGCTGATGTGCTGTCCCACTGCAGGTTGGTGCTGCTGGCTAAACTGGCAGGGACAGTGCTGCTCTCCTTCGCTGCCTGCTGGCTCCCGTTCGGCACCGACGTGGAACAAATCATGCAAGTACTCAGAAGACTCTTTCCCATTGACAGAGGCTTGTTTGAGGCATGCATGTTTTCTTCTCCCACCCACTGCCCTGTCCTGTATTCTTAGATCCCTGGAGAAACCTTCAGCCTGACCTTTAGGATTTCACGGGGGAGACACAGCGCAGGGCGAGTAACCCGAGCCGGCTTCTTCAGCAGTCCTTTCTTGCCAGTTATTTAATCCAGTGTTTAACCCCAGCTCAGCTGGCATCTTCCAGGATATTATACCAGGAGACAACACTTATCCCATCATCAAACCCATACTTCAATCCATACATTTTTCCATTGAAATAGATTCCATAGTAATTGACAGTGTCAGAAGATGTAACCTTGAAAGTCAACAGCTTCAGCCTCTTGGGTTCTGCTCCCCTCTTTTCAATGGGATTAATTATTTTTAAAAAATAATTTTAAAATGGTGTTTTAGATGCAGCCTAGAACTTCCTTTTTGCCCCACCTTGTGCAGTTTCCACAATATTTTCCAAAAGTTTTTGGCCACTTCTGCATTTGATTTTGCTCAGGCTGTGGACACACCTGTGCTGAAGGTGCTGAGCCTTAATCCAGTCACTCAATTCCTCATTTACTCATTTACTGGATGGCAATGCCACGGGAATTTGGGATCAAAGAAAGGGTTCTCATGTCTCAGGTCACAGGGAGTTGTTGCTGTTTTAATTGGGGCACGAGTCAATATTACACTTTTTACAGCAGATTCTCAACCTCAAGCCTAACCCAGAAAATGAAGCTTTGAATTTGCAGGTTGTCACAGGGATTCAAGCAAATTCTTATGTAGTTTAATTAATTTTAATTATTCTTTTAATCTTTTTTACATGTAAATAATATCACACCTGGCACTTATTTCTTCAAAAGTTAATTCTGTGCCAAGGCAGTGGAGGTGTTCTGAGTGTATTCTCTGCTAGTTTATTTAAAAAAACTCCAACAAGCACCAAACAACCTCTCCGAAAAAGACACCCCCAAAAAAACCAATGACCCTTTTCCTCAAGAATTATTTGGAATTTATAAAGGAATCGTTCTGCTCACCACACCTTTTATTCAGTACCAAGTTTAAAAATAAAATCTGTAAATGACAATAACCAAGGAGTCCAGAAGAGCTGGAGGATTTTAGTCTAATATTAGCCCAAATATTTTCTGAGCTGCTCAGGGCAGTGACTTGCTGGATGCTGATGGAGATAAAATGAGAATTTGTCCACGTAAGCAGCGCTCAGTAACTTGGCCTGGGGTGTGACAGGTTCTGTGTCTCCCATTTGCAGCCTGGGGTGTGCCAGTTCCCATTTGCAGCCTGGGAACACTTGCTGGTGGCTGGAAAATCAGCCTGGCTGTGAGAGGAGGGTGCTGGTGCTGCCAGGGCCGCGCTCCCCGGAATCCCCAGCAGATTCCGGGCGCTGGCAGCGGGGACGCAGGGGCTCAGTTGCTGGTGGGAGTTGTGTCTACACAGCTGTGCCTCCAGCAGCTGTCTGGGGATGAGTTTCACCAGCAGGAGAGCTGCAGTTACAAATTTAATTTTGAAAGTGATCCTAGCACAAGTGCTAATGTCTTTAGAGTTCTTGATTTATTGGGGGTTAACTCTGTCAGTGCTAGCGAGCAGTGAGCACGGGCAGGTACGGGGGGAAACGTGCAGCACAGTGAGAGGATTCACATGGGCCAGGGTTTACTCAGGGACAGTTTCACAGCCTTAGCTCCACCAAATGTCTGCTCTCAAGGGTTAACTCATTGTCTCTTGTGCTGAAGAGCTATTTCTCACTTATTCTAGAGCATGTTTTAATTGGGTCTCTTGAAACTTTCCGTGTTTGAAGAGCAGAATCATCTCCAGTACATCTGAGAATGTGATGTACGCTGCAAGTGTTATTTGCACTCTCATGGTAGAAACCCAACAATCCCCACCTCCCAAGCCCCATTGTTCCCACAAACACGAGGGTAATGATATATAATTATCACTGATTACCTTTTTATTTCCTTCCAGGATAAAGTAGCCAATATTTGGTGCAGTCTAAGTGTCCTTATAAAGATAAAGAATGTCATATCCCCTCGAACTCAGCTAAAACTCAGGTAAGACATAACTGGAGTGCTTTAGGTAGTTTTTATCAGCAATATTTTTTGCAAGAGGAGTACATTTTCTCAAATTGTGTTCTTTTCTATACTTTATTTTTCTCCAAAGTCATGAGGGAGAAATGTTGTGAATATTTATAACTGAAAAATTCCCTGCTTGTTGATAGAGTGATTTAAGCTGCTTGGTTAAAGCTGAGTTCAAATTTGCAAATTCAAAGAATTCAAATATCTTTCAATGCTCTTAGAAGTCAGAGCTCCCAGTTCTCCTTGACTCAGTGAAGAATTCTGGTGTGGCTCTGCGGAGTGAAGTGTTAATGGCTGTAGTCACTCACGAATTAAAACTGTTTTTCTTCCCCAACCCTTTAGTTTTGCTGTAACATTCCTGAGCCTGCTCCCTGCCTGTATCAAGCTCACTGTCCAGCCTTCCCTGCGAGGGTTGAAATTTGCCTTGGTGAGTGTTTGCTTTCCACTGCTCCTTGTTTTGTATCCACCACAGGCACTGGAGTGCAACCAGCAGGGCCAGCAGCACTTGTGCAGGGCACAGAGGGTGGGAGCCATCAAATGCTGAAGGAATTGGTTAAAAAGTGTTTTCCTTCCTCAAATCCAGGGCTCTGACCTGTCCTTTAAACTCAGACTTGTTCCTTAAGCTCAGTTTTCTTTATTTAACTCTGTGTTTTTATTATCTTCCTCTGAAGAGCCTTTGGAAGATCCCACACACATTTAAACTTCATATAGAATTGGGATTTCTCCTCTTTTTGTTTGGCTTCCAAAGTGCCAGTTTTTCTTCCTTCACTGGCTGCAAAAATCGATTAAAAAGTCCCCAAATGGACATTGTGAGCTCATGAGAGGTTTGAAAATATAATGATCCTGTTTTCCAAAATGTTTGCCTTCTCTGAGTCACATCATTGAAATGAAGCACATTGCCATGACTTCCATGCAAAAACTGAATTCTCCTTGAAAGCAAAATTACATGGAGCTGGGTCCTGAGTTTCAGAGTTACAAGATAATTTCTCTTTTTAATTTTATCACAACATTGCCTAGAACTAACATTTATCCTTTCTAAGAACTGGTTGGTTTTACAGCCTGTTTTTGTTTGGTGGGGGAATAAAAGGACAATTTGTTTCTATTGGCTGGTCATGATGAGGAGCAAAATTTTCTGTCAAAAATGGGGGTAATTCTTCCCATGAGTGGGATTTGCCAGTGCCTGTGTGTGGGGATGTTGGGATTCCCTGCTGGGAATGCTCTTGTCAGGGAAGCTGAGTGAGAGTGAGGCTCTATCTGAAGGATTTCCTGACTAATTCTGGATAAACTTCCAAACCGGGTGGTTTTGGTGCATGAGGGTGGTCACAGGAGCTGCTCTGGGTGCCTGGGGTTTGCACTGGAGGAAATGCAGCAGTTAATTAGAAAAGCCAGTTCGTTTAGCTGCTGCTGAGCCTGTGCCTGCAGACACCAGAGCAGAGCTTGGCTTTGCAGCCACAGGCTGACACATCTCTGCTCTCCCTCCTAAGGTCAGCTGTGCCTTGTCATTTTTCCTGTTCTCCTTCCAAGTCCATGAAAAATCCATTCTTCTCGTGTCAGTGTAAGTAAATTCTTTTCCTGTGGATGTATTTTGATATTTTCCTCATCTTATTGCATGCTGCTTTCACTTACAAATATATCAGATTTTAACAACTCTGCGCATTTGCTTTTCTAAATCACTTGTAAGTGAAGGCGTGCAAGTACAGCCAGGCTGGGCTGTCCTTTCAGTGGTGGCTGTGGGGACAGTCACCAGCACTGCTGCTCCATGGGGGATCCTACCTGGGCTGGGAGTGCTCTTGGATTAGGGAATAGTTGATATTTGTTTTTCTTCTTTTCATTCCAGCCCAGTCTGCTTAATCATAAATGAAATCCCCTTTATGGCCACGTGGTTTCTACTTGTGTCAACTTTCAGGTGAGGTGGAAACTTAACAGAGCTGGAGAGGGACCTGGGACAAGGGCTGGAGGGACAGGACACAGGGAATGGCTTCCCACTGCCAGAGGGCAGGGATGGATGGGATATTGGGAAGGAATTGTTCCCTGGGAAGTTAATACCTTACAGAACTTGCAGCAGCTTTTAGGAGAAATAAATTGGGGAGGCCCTGGATTACTGGAAGTGTCCAAGGCCAGGCTGGAGCACCCTGGGATGGCGGAGGTGTCAGGGTTGAAACAAGATGAGCTTTAAGGTTTCTTCCAACCCAAACCCACGTGTGATTCCATGAAAACCCTGCTCTTCCCCATTTTTGTAAGGATAAATATTGACTGGTTTTCCCTGTTCTCTGTGCATCCCGTGGATCCCCTGGGGCTCTGCTCCCCAGCCTGCTGCCCCTGCTGCTGAAGGACGGGCTGCTGCTGCCCTACGCCGTGACCACGCCCGCCTTCCTGGCCGTGTGCCTGGCCTCCTTCTCCATCCTGGACAAGACCTCGGCAGAGGACCTGCAGCTCAAGGCCTTCTCCCTTTCCCTCAAGGGTTACGTGTCCTGGTTTAAGTCCTTTCCCAGGATTGTCAGGAGCCTGGTAAGCAAATTTTATTCCTTTACCTGTTATTTGCAGCTGTTCCCAGCACTGAGGTACGAGTGGAGGGGGAGATGCAATGTTTTTGTGCCATGTGGAAGAGTGCAGAGCACCCAAGCTGTGCAGTGGCAGCTGAGCTGCCTGAGGTGTGCCACCATTCCTTGTGTTCCAGTTCCTGCTGTCCCTGGCCCTGATGGGAGCGCTGTCTGTGCTGAGTGCTGCGGTGCCTCCTCCCCAGCGCCTGCCCGATTTGTTCCCCGTGGCCGTGGCCGTGGTCTCCTGCCTGCACTTCCTGCTCTTCCTGGTGTATTTCAACGTTGTGATCCTCTGGGACTCCAGGAATAGAGGGCAGAAGAAAATGAGTTAATGAAGCTGAGGCTGCAGGACTGAGAGTGCTCAGTGAGAGGTGCCAGCACTGCAGAGGAGCCTGTGTGTGATGGACACCACTGCTGGAACCCTGGGAAAGCCAGGAAACACCTTTTTCTTATTTAAACACAAAACAATCAAAGATTGCTTTAAAGGAGAAATATTTTGAAGAGCATTGGGAACGGGATTTGGTTTGTTTTCTTTGGAAGTGTCATACTTTTGTTACCATTTGTAAACCTAAAATGCCTAATAAAGGACCAAATTTTGAATTAATGCTAAAATACTGTATTAGCAAAAGCAGCATGGAGTTTTCTCCTTTCCCAGCATGAAAAGCATAAGGAAGTAGGGCAGGTAAAGTAAAAATTTGCCTGGCAGCACTGAGGTTTTGGTGCTGAATTGCTTTATGACACAAACCTGGTTCCCCTTTGCTGGGGGTCAGCAGCTCTGATGTGGCTCCAAAGCTGCTGCACCTCCCTCTTTAACCTCTCTTTTAACTCTGAAAAGCCCAGACTTTTGGTTCTTCTGCAATAAAAGCTGAGGTGCTGCAGTGCAATTTGAAAATACCCAGACCCTTTATTAGATTGCACAGTAATTTGCAGATGTAAACTGAACTCAACTCTGCAATTTCTCCCTGGGCACAGCTCAGCCTCCAAAGCCAATAATTCAGAGGATACAAATTGATTGAGTAATTATAAACATAACAAAGCATGGAGGAAGAAAATAAATCATAAAGCAATTTAGGGTCGTATGGTTTAATTAGGAGTCAGTCTATCCTTTTTTTTCTCTGTATCTATATATAAATATAAAAAAAGCCCCCCCTCCTTGTTTAAAGGCTTCCCCTGTCACATTCCAGGCTGTCACTGCCCTGAGCCTCAGTGTGTGAATCAGCTGTTCTGGGAACTTCCAGCTGGGCCAGTTCTGAGCCCTGCCAATGGAGTCCCACAAGCTCCGTGTATTTGTGCACTTTTTCCAGGCTTTGTTGTGGAAAAAGCACCCCCAGGCAACACTGCCCCCCTGGCAGCTCCCACAGCATGCAAAAGGGGCTTGGAATAGGAACTAGAAGGATATTGGAGGTGAGCACAGTTCAGCAATTTCAGTTCCCTATAAAACCACACAACTTCCATCTTTTCACAAGGATTTAGGATTTTCTGTGGCTGTGACTCTTAACTGTGGCATGCGAGAGCTCTGCCCACAGCACGGCCTTTCTGCAAGTGTAGGCTGGGTGGCACTGATGGGGATCAGGACACAAAATAGGGATCTTTGTCTCCAGAGGCTGTGAAATCCCAAACCCACCGTGTTTCCCGCAGGGAACGGCTGCCTGATCCTTGTCAGCCTCGAGGAAGGGCTGTGAGAGGAAAATGAAGGTGGCTGGGAGCAGAGGGAGCCCAGGGTCTCATTAGGGAGCCAGCAGAGCCCAGGCCCATCCTTCCCCCCGTACCCAAACATTAGTTTTGAGTGTATCCCTTTCCTTTGTCCTTGAGGTGGCCTCGGGGGGGTGATAAAGTGAGAGTCACCCGATCCACCTTGTGTGGAACTGGAAATGGCTCTTAACAGCCCCAGCTGCTTCGGAGGCAAAAGCCTGGTCCAGCAGGAGGTCAGAGACAGAGTGCTCAAAGGCTGGGGGTGGATGAGGGGCTGAGCAGCAGGAGCTCCGTGTACGACTCTCATCTCCCTAAAAATGCCCAATTTAATAATTGCTATGGGCTGAGTTCTGCTGTGCCTCACTGCTGCCCATCACCACCTTTGCTGTTGGTTCCTCTACAAGCTTGATGCTGTTCTTCCAGGGCTGCCCAGAACAGCTCGGTTTAGACCAGCACGGTCAGTTCCAGACCCTGCTCAGATCAATAATTATTTAATTTCCAGCTCCAGAGGTCACAGCCAGGCTATAGAAACTCCAGCTGGTTCAGGTACCCTCAGCCTGCAGAGCCAGGGCTGGGGCACCCAGCTGAAAGCCTGGCAGAGCAGGGGGAAATGAGAACTGACACAGCTCCCTCAAACACTTCCTAGCCTTCTTCCCAGTCTGACTGCACAGGCAGTGGAGTGCAAAACCATTTTTATTAATTAAAAACTCCTGAAGTTTGAGCATTTGTGTGCTCAGCCACACCTCGAACACATTTATCATGCTGGTGCTCAGAGTTCTAGTTGTAAAAATCAGTTTATTTGAGGATGGGACTTTGTAGTCTGTGGTAGAAAGGACACTGAAGTGTTTGTGTTTATGTTGGACTTTGATAAAAAAGTACAATTCATTTTACTGCACTTTTTCAGCCTAATTTGCAAGGATTTGAGATGCAGGGCATTCACTCGGCCGGAGGGGTGAGGCTGAGGAGAATGAAAGAGAAAAGCAGCTGGTTTATAAAAAGAGCTGGTTTATATAAAACAACTCTGCTCCTACAGCATTAAATGCCAAAACTAAACTCAAATGCTGACCTAAAAGCAAACGTCACCAGAGGCCTGTGTGTTAATGCTGGGCTGGAGGCTGAAGTTGACTTTAGAGGAACCCTCACGGATGACAAATCTGTCCCAGCCATGGCAGCACCACCAGGGAAAGTGTTTGCAAGCAACTAAAACACACCCGGGGTCGGAATAATTAATTCCTGCAGCTCCCTCCAGCCTTGGAGCCCAGGCAGTGCTGGACAAGGCCCTCCAGAACCCCCAGTTTATTCCCAAACAGCACCAACCCCATTGCCCAGGGCTGCACAGCCACCCAGGGTGGATTATTTACATTGAGATTATCTGCTTGTGCACATTGTTAAGTTGAAATAGATGCCAGAAATGTTATCTGGACGTGCACCTGCCCGGCGCAGCGAGCGCTCCCCAGCTGGGATTTGCCAGGGAGATTGGTTTACACTCAGTTCTTCGCTCCTTTTAAGTCCAGTCCAGCAGATGGAGAAGTTTGGGTTGATGTGGAATGCATTTTTCACATAATGCCTGTGGGGAGATGAGGAATGACTAAAATAAATAGCAATTAGACAGCAGCAGCATCATTGCTCATGGGATCTGTTTGGAGTTATGGATCTGATGTCCAGTAAAACACACACACGGAGCCCAAGGCAAGGCAGGGCAGCAGCCCCTCTGCCCTGAGCTGCAGGAACACTCTGGGATGTTTTAAAGAACAAGGACAAGTGACCAAGGGAAGAACAAACCAGTGAGGAGAAATGCTGCAACAAGGACAAGCAGCCAAAGAAGCAACAAGATGAGGAGAAACACCACAGGATGTTTTAGTGGGGCAGCAGAGTTTCTACAGAGTCTCCGTCACGGTGCTCAACAAGCCAGGAACAAATCCCATGTGCAGAGAAACAACTGATTCCCCTCGGGCCCCTGCAGCCTGCAGGACACCCCAGAGCTCTCTGCACGTGGTTTACAAGAAGGACCTTGGTCCTGGTCACTCTGGCTGTGCCTCGGTGCCAGGGAAGGCTGGGAGCATGCCCAGGGGCTCCTTCCTTCTGTCCAGGAGTGAGGCCAGGAATGCAGCACTGCCAGCAGTCTGGATGTGCCCTGTGAACGAGGAAAACAACACAGAAACGTGATATATGATAAACAACAGTGATGTGATAACAGAATTTGTGCAAATCCTGCTGTGGTGGTTAAAGAACCCAGCACCCTTTTTGCTTCAAACACGGTGTCTCAGCAGGGATCTCAGGTTTGTCCTGGTGAGCGGCTGCACCTGTGTTACATCATCAGCAGTGAGGGCAAAGCACAGAATGTGCTACCAGGATGAGAAGCTGGTGCTGCTTTTTGCTATCAATAGTACAAGAATAAATAGGAATCCCCAAGGGCTGCGCCAGCAGAGCCCAGTCAGGGATTGCAGCAGAGGAACACCCATCCCTGAAGCACCCACAGCCATCCCTGGATCACTCACACCCATCCTTGGATCACTCACACCCACCCCTGGATCACCCACAGCCATCCCAGAGTCACCCACAGTCATCCCTGGATCACCCACACCCA
>VZTG01002803.1:567099-586045 GCA_013397845.1 Melanocharis versteri | reverse complement strand
TTCCCGGATCACTCACACCCATCCTGGATCACCCACACCCATTCCCGGATCACCCACAGCCATTCCCAGATCACCCACACCCATTCCCGGATCACTCACACCCATTCCCAGATCCCCCACACCCTTTCCCGGATCACCCACACCTGAGCCCGCAGCCGGGCAGGGCAGGGCCGGCTGAGGGTGAGCAGGTGGCTGGGACAAGCACAGGAAAAGGGTGCAAGGGCAGAAAGGAACTCAGGGAATGGGAACATGTGGGGAAGGGTGTGGGAGCAGGTGCACGCCAGTGCCAGGGCTGCCAAATGTCCCTGCAGCAGACGAGCAGCTCTGCTCCAGCACCCGAGGGCTGCTGGGTTCCCCCACCACGGAGGGGTGAAGGGAGAACTGAGAACGATACTGACCATTCCCAGGGGGATTTTCAGCAGCCTGAGCCTCTGGGCTGCAGACAAGCCCGGCTGGGGAGGGCCCCAAAGCCCGCGGCCACGGGGCTGCTGGGGCAGGGCCTCCCCAGCTCTGCCTCCCCGGCACTCTGCGATTGCACAGGGATCTCTCCCTGCCAGGGTGTGACTCCTCACCAACACCTGCCTCTGCACGGGCAATGTCACCTGGAGCTGAGCCGGACCAACCCCAGACTCTGTCCCAGGCCAGGACTCACAAGGTTACTCCAGAAAAAGGAATCCAATCCAACCTGGCCTCGAGTACCACTTTTTAGCTTTATTCCTAATGAACATCTTTTGTTTACACAAATTATCAACAAAAAAACCCCACAACTGCTCACAACAGGAAACTGTCCAATCTTGTGTGGCAAGGAACAGAAAATAGATTTAATTACAAGCTGGTTTTCTCGTGCTAAATGCAATTCCTTTATGGTCTGATTTCCCTTTAACCATGGATTGCAGCATTGGCCTACATGGTGAGCAAAGAACCCAAATATGCCACGACCACTCTGCTGAGCTCTGCCCTGCACTCTGAGCTCTCCTAAAAAACAGAAGCTGCCCAGATTCACAAAAAATACCACGGACTCAGCTTTGTTTTCCAGAGTCATGGAACAGTTTAGGTTGGAAGAGACCTCAAAGCCCATCTCATTCCACCCCTGCCATTTGCAGGGACACCTTCCACTGTCCCAGGCTGCTCCAAGCCCCATCCAACCCAGCCTTGGGCACTGCCAGGGATCCAGGGGCAGCCACAGCTGCTCTGGGCACCCTGTGCCAGGGCCTGCCCCCCCCCACAGGGAACAATTCCTTCCCAATATCCCATCCACTCTTGCCTCAGCTCTGAGCGAGCTGCTCCTAAAAAGCCCCAACCCTTCTCTCTCTCAGGATTTTTCCATGCAGAGCTCCTGAGTACGTTCAGCTCCATCAGACCAAAGAGAACATCCAGGGAACTCCAGGCTGAGGATGGCAGCGAGTGGAGCAGCTGGAAAAGGGATCAGGGGAGGGGACCAGCGGGTGCCTGGGCTGTGGCAGAAGGGGGGGCTGCTGCAGCCCAGCCCGTTCCCCTCCTCAGCTCCAATTTTAGGGTTCCCAGGCCAGCAGTGGCTGGAGCCCCCCCAGAGCTGCTCCAGAGGGTGGGCAGAGCCACCCCTGCCCCTGGGCACGGCCTCTCCCAGCCCTGGCCCACACAGGCACTAAAAGGGCTCAATCTTCCCAAGTTTCCCTTCCCCTCCAAGTTCCCCCACCATCCTCTCCCAACTTTGACTGCTCTAAAACATTTACAGATCTAAAAAGCAGAGAGAAAAAAAATGTTCACCTGTCGGGTGATATAAAACCAATCTTCTACTAAATGTGCCAGAATAATTTTTCTCCACCTCAACCACAGTTAAAACCTTCAGTCTATTCATTACTGTCTTTTTATAGTATTTTTATTTAATAAAACCTATTAAGACTACCATACAAATCTCTTTACTTATGCTTTTATCTTTTAACTGATCAATTTTTATATTGCTGACATCCCTTCTTCACCATTTGCTCATTTAAAAATTCATAGTATATGAGCTATGTCTCTGGAGAAAACGTCTATAAAATTTGTTACAGCTGGCAAATGTGTATGAGTCAGTGATAGCACATGACTAAATGCTTCACAGAAAATAAAATTTGTTTCTGTAGTAAGCAGAACTGTTTAAATGTTATTTATTTTTATGTTTCAAAGAAAATATATTGTGAAGTGCTGCATTGATTTAATACGCAGCAATGTCTGTGTACATGCTGTACTGGGGAAATTTATGAAACCTTTGCACAACTCCTTTAATTGAATTTTCCAAATCTCTCACCACACACAAATAATCAATATCTTCTGCAGAGAAAACCAGTCAGAATTATTACAGTCTTTCTTTTCAATTTTGTTGTCATCAGCACATACAGAGCACCTGGATATTTGTAATGTCTGGATAGCAAGTTATTTACACCTCTTAAACATATAATTGCTACTAAGTGAGTCCAAACTAATGTTTCTTTTCTTTTTTATTTAAAATAATTATATTCATGGGAGAAAGCAGTATTTATTCTCATGTAGGAGTTGCTACATGTTGGAAGAACTACAATTCTTCTGAATTTTTCATTAAGCTTAATACTCTCAACTAGATCCACCATAATTAAAAATTCATAGCTGTTGCATCTCTAAAAAGGCACGTAGGAAAATAGAGTGTAAAAACAAGGGGGAAATCTGTGAATAAATGGGGCTGACACCTAAATCTAGAATGCAGGTTGACAGTTCTCTGTGTACTTGTCTGGGGCCTCCAGTCATACGTCTCATGTGCATTTCTGTGTCTGCCACTGCAGTTAATGGCTTAATATTTCATCTACATAGCCCGGGGTGTTCCATCACTGCAGAGCCTTGGAGCTGCCCCTTCTCCTTCCTTCCATCCCAAAACTCCTGGTGCTGCTGGACCCAGACCCCAGGCTCCCCCAGCCCCAGGCTGCTTGGAAAAGACAGGGGTGGGTACAACCCAACAGCCCCAAATCCTGCTGGGAAGGAGCAGTGGGAAGCTCCCCCAGCTCCTGGAGCTGGCAGCAGGCAGCATTCCTCACCTGGGCTGGGAAAAGCAGCTGGGGGGACTGAGCTGGGTGGGATCTGTTCCCTCTCCTCCACTGGGAGGGACTCCCAGGGTCACAAACTAAACCCAACAGGATGAGGAGACATGAACTCAAATTCAGCCTGAGCAACAACAGCTTTTCACCCACAGGACACAAACTGGGCAAACCCCACTCAGTGAGGAACTGAGATCAGCCCTGCCCCAGGTGTGATGGCAGGAGAGCCTCAGGAGCACAAACAGGGATATTCTTCCACAGGGAAGGGCAGGTGAACAAGGCCAGATCCCTCCAGCACTACAATTTCTGCTCAGCCAATTCCCAGACTTACTGTTCCCAGCAAAGGGATAATGGCATTTCTTCCCTGCAAGTAAATACAAAGTTGGGCTGAGGAAAATAAATGTGTTTTTTAGGTTAGGGTTTTACATCCGCTGCTGTATTCCCCTTTTCCTCAGAAGATCTCAAAGGAGGAGGAAGGAAAGGTGGGACAGACACTCAAGTACATCCCAAGGTCAACAAATTTATAATTTATTCTTTATTCGAGAAAGATGTGAAAATAAACCCCCAGCAATCACCAGAGCCAAGTGGTTTAGTCTTAGGACACCCAAATTCCAAACTCAAACTGACACAAATTGGGATAAATGGTGGAATTCTGTATTTTTACCTTTTTACCTGGTTCGAGAAGGAGCTCTGATTATTGAGGAGGTGTTTAGATTTTGCAGTGGTTGTGAAATGGGATTTATGCTTTACCATAAATGCAGTCTCCAAAACTGGACTGGCAGGTGGAAACTCAGGAGTTTTGGTTCCTAATCCATCCAGCTTTGCTTTCATCAGTGATTTCAAGTGGCATGGGATAAAATCCATCCAGCTGACGCTGATCCAGCCTCTTGGAAAGCCACCACTGCTGCCCCAAGAGCACAAACCTCAGCCACTTGTATGAACCCCACCATGAAAGCTGGGAATGTTCAGAACTCAGAGAGGATCAGATTTGCCCCTGGGCTCAGCAGGATGAACACCCACAGAAAAGGATGTGTTTTTTATTTCAGCACAGCCTGGAAAGAGTTTTCCTCATCACTGCAAGTATTTGATCTCTGGAACACTCTCACAGGCAGCAGCCATGGTTTGTGTCAGGGTTTTGGGGGAGAAAAGCATCCCTGTCTTTTTTAACAACCGGCTGGAGCAGCTTCCCCTTTTAGAACCTCCACTCCTGGAATCTCCAAAGTTAGGAAATTTGCCTTTAAAATATGCACCCCCCAACCTACACATCCATTCTCAGCACATTCTGGACTCCCAGACACCGGCTCGATTCATCTCTTGGCAGTTGTTTTACAATTTGCTTACTTTCTATTCAAAAACATTTTGTTTACTGCAAATTCGAGTCATGGGCAAACAATGATGCCCTTTTTCCATGCTGGTCACCCAAAATGATAAACTGAGCTCTGCACAACGCTGCCCATTGAGCCAGGAATGTTTTGTATGAAGTTGTTTTAAGAGAAGGTTGTTTATGTAAAGTAAATAAATTTCATGCCTCACCATGTGATGATAATGTGACATTCCATCTGGACCAAGCCACAGAACAGTCATAAGTTTTAAGCCTTGCCATAACTAATTAAAAATAATTATGAAAAAACCCACATCTGAAACTAAAAGGCAAAGGAAAACATCTCCAGATGCTTCTCTTTGATCAGAAACTTCTCTGCCTCTCCTGCTACTGCGTTTTCAAGACTGCAAAATTGAATTTATTCTTTGTGAAAGCAAAAGTGACACGGGAACTTCATCAAAACCAGGCAGCTTCAACTCAGAATTCTCTTTTCCACCCTACCTTCACAAAATATCCCTCACCTAAGCAGCCTGGCTGAGTGTTTGGTGCCAGGGGCTGGTTTCTGGAGAGAAGATGGAACTCTCAGTGTGTGAGTGGTGAGCAGAGCACAAAGGAAGCAGTGACTGTTTCCCTGTGCCAGCCCTGCCAGGCAGAGCTGGGATTGCTGCAGCAGGAGGACACGGGGAGCTGTAAATCACCACCTGCACACTGCACAAATCAGCCCAATTCCTTCCAAAGTGCTGTCACTCCTTTTCATTTTCAGCTCGTCCGCCGCAGCCCAGCAAATCTAAGCTTGATCAATTTTCTGTCCTTCAAGAGAATTCCCCACAGCAGAGATGCCACCACTGCTCCTGACTTCGGGTTTGCTCTGCTTTCAGATAGAAAGTGTGAAGATAACAGGAATATCAGAGTATCCCTGGGGGATGGCTGTTGATTTTACTGCCTGTGAGGGAATTAAACAGTCCTGTGTGTGTCCCCTTCCTTCCTGCCAGGGCACTAAAGCAGCTGGGGATGAAATGCCACCAGCTTCAAAGATTTTCACAGCACTGGTTATGAAGAAACCTCAGAGCTGGGCTTTCACAGCCCCCCGGAGGGGGTGAAAAACCGTCCAAAAAACACAGAGAAAAAGGTCTTGCTGCAAGATTGTGATACTGAAAACACAGCGTGGGGAGGAGGATGAGGCAGAACAACAATAATTGGGATATACAAAATGTATGGAAAGTCCTCTGGACCATGGCACAAGTGCAAGGCCATGAATGATTCCTTCTCCTGGCACAGTTTCACCGGGAAATACTCAATACAATGAAAACAGCAGCAAATATTCCACTTACATTTGCATAGAATTTAGAAGAAACAGATTCAATTACCATCGTTTTCATATCATAAAGGTTACCCAACTTATTTCAAGTGAAAAGAACTGAAAAGAAATCAGGCAAAAGGAATCAAAACATCAGTTACACAGGAATTATGAAGAGTTCCTTACCTCGGGCAGGGACTTCACCATGGTTTGCTTTCAACAGCTGCAGTTTTTCTGCTTGACTCACTAGTGAAGAAATAAATCCAAAATCAACAAATGTTGCCCCAGAGCTTTCAAAGAAAATAATACCTCTGCTGCCTCCTTCACTTTCAAAGCATTTTGAGGAAAAAACTCCTCTTGCCTATGTAACTGTGCTCAAAAAAATTACCAAAAATGTTAAAAATTCAGAGAATTCTGACAAGATTTGCTTCCAAGCCTCATCCCACATTTTGTTGCCATTTTTTTTCTTCGAGTGCTGCCATGGTTCCTAATTCAGAAATGGGGGAAAGATGATTCTTTCCCAAGAAGCTGAGGGAAAGAGTGGACACAGGAGTGGCAGCAAGAGGTCTGAGCTGTCCTTTGGGCTGTCTGTCTGTCCGTCCCACCCAGATGGAAACCCGGATTATTCCCAGGTAACTTCATCCTGTCTCACAAAGGATCTGGCATTACAGTGGGAACAGTGCAGTGCGTGCACATGGAGAAGGAAAACAGAATGAGCTTTGGAATACAAGCCAGGGAAGAAATTGTAATTTAAACACCAGCATGTGATGCACGAATTCTGTTTGGGGAGAAAACCTGCGGCTTTACTGTCCACCTGTTTCCAGCTGCAAACAAAGCAGCAGTCCAGGCACTCCAGGTTTGCTTTCTGGGCTCTTTTGGAAAATCTTCCAGCTGTGCCAGCTGGGAAGCGCCCTTATCCCAACACAACAAGCACCTGGAATGTCCATCATTTCAAGGCACATGAATAGCGATTTTTAAAGGCTGCAAATTTATATTCAGCCTAATCCTGCTGACAGGCAAACAAACAAACCAACTTCCTCGGAAAGGGAGAAGAAAGGCCAAGCAATCCAAGTGCAAACGTTCGGACTAATCCCCACCTAACTACCCACTAAGTATCTAACTATTTACTGAGCATTTCCATGAGAAAAGGTGTTGCTTTTCCAGGTTTTCCCTCCCCAGTGTGCCTGGCTTTTATGTCGCCGGTTGGATGCCCAGGGACACTTGAGGTGCATTTTTCCTGAGTCCCGGGGAGTAGCAGAGGGAACATCTGGAGTGAGCCCTGGTAAATGTTGCAAAAGGATAAATAAATGTTCTGAACCCCCTCCTCACCCAGCGTTTGGGTTTTCTGCAGTTCAGTGCGCAGGACACAGGACGAGTGTGAGACTCCGAGGATATTTTCCAGCTCTCTACTGCCCTCCAAAGCCTGGAAAATAACAATTAAAATCATTGTTAAATCTCATTCCCAATATCTACTCCATGTCTACAACATACCAAAACCAATTTGGAAATTGTTCATAAGCTCTAAATTCTTCCTTTTCTAAATAAACATTTCAATTAAAATATTTTCAATTAGTATCAAGCTTTTTCTTTTTTTTTTGTAAATAAAACCTTGTTCACATGAAATAAATCAACACAGTCCTCTGAGTACACTGAATTATTTCTCAGCCATTGATGTACAGCAATGAGCCTTGTGCTAAATTTAATCAGGAAACAAAATGGGAATAAAACACAGCAGTGATTTGCATTTTAACATGTATTGGACTATTAAATAATGATACTTCAGTGGTAAATTAAATGGTACAATCACTTCAACACAAAAGGATCTTTAATCTTCAAAGACATAAAAATCTATGCAGTTAATTCATATTTCAAGTTATAAATAACAATTGAGAACTACTTCATATGGTTTTATTTGTGTACAAATTAAAAACTGAGGACTTGGAAAAGCAACTCTTCTAGTTTAAAAAATCCAATAAATTTTGAGGTTTTCTGCATTTTCTGGATTTTCAAGTCAAACTTGCCTGGTTTCAAGTCTTTTATTTGCTTCCCTGTCCCTTAAAACTCAAATGTTGCATCTAAAATCTTCATTTTGCTTTCAAATCCTGTATTAGAAGTAGTTTTAAAAACAAATCAGACCTTCAGGCTTTTCAGATTTTCTCTTATTTTCAGGATCCTGGGCAAAGAACTTCTGACTTGGGAGTGCAGTTCCAGGAACCTGCGTAAAAAAGGTAAAACAATTTCAATTATCCACATCCTCACCCACTGAAAATCCACGTTTGCAATGTTTCCCAGAGTTTTTTCCCATTGGAATGGGGATGGATCCAGCTCAGCTGGGAAGATTTATATCAGTGTAATTGGACAATGTATTTCCCATCTGTAAAATTAAGTGTATGGAAGTTGACATGAATGTTAAGTGTAGGTGTTGGTTTAGACATGTTTTTATTTGAATGTCACTGCTGGTCTCCCGCAAAGCTTTTAAAAACATTCTGAATTATTGAATGCAAACATTTCCATGTCAATGAGGCCTCTAATTACTCCAATTGTTCTGTAATTCCGGGTTCCTGTCACTAAGAAATGAGGCTGGATGTGTTGACCAAGGGATTTACTGAATCACAAAAAACCCCCAATTAATCAATTTACAGTTTTCCACCAGTATAATGTTAATATTTTATTTTTCACTGTTTAAATGCCATCCAAACAATTCTGTCCAGCTCCATCACTTGGAAAGCATTGTCCTACACCGAAGGAATTTCAACCCAGTGATGTGAGAAAACATCCAGTAGAGGCAAAAACCCCTGGAAACAAATTGTGAGTTCGAGTGCAATAATGAAAAGGAAGAGCTACAACTCCAAACATAATATTGAGGTGAATAAATGTCACAATTATCGTCTGGCGGTGAAAAAGATGCAATCACAGCCCTGCACCCATAACAAACTCCGAAGTGAATCCACTCACTCATCGTGCTCTGTTTGAGGCTGCCCTCTCCTGGATAATCCACTCTTGGAACCGCTCTGCTCATTCCCGTCTCCTCGGAGGGTCACAAGGAAGAAGAGAAACAACAAAGATTAAAATCAGACGTGGAGTGTTTGAAGCACCTGAAGAAGGTGTTGGTGTGAACCTCGAGTGCTGAAAGACCTTTTGGGAAGAGGAAAAGTCTCAAAGCTCGCGTGGAAAGCAGGACTTGGATTGAACCACACTAAATTCTTTATAATTTATACTTTTGGAATTCGACCTCTCCTCAGTTCCTGGAAACCTTGGGATTACAGCATTAATATCTGGAAGTTGGAATCATCCTGGCAGATATTTACTGTGTTCTTCCAGGAGCTTTTTATCCTATTAACTGCCTGAACACAGCAGATTAACAAGGAGCATTATCCTGAAAATGCTGGAATGACTGAGCTATGAAATTCCCATTTCCCTTTATAAAAACTGCTTCGCCCCAAGTCCATTTTCTAAACAACCACAAAGATACTGGGAATTCCTTCCAAAGGCTCCAAATGTGCTCTCCTGACAATATAATATTCCAGCCTGGCATATGATGGATGGGGCAGGATAAATGTGACCCCTGACCACAAAAGACTTCCTGAATTTACATGACTGATACAATTCCCCCAGGAATCAGATCAGAGCAAAACCAGATTAAAATTTCATCTCGTCTATCAATACTTGTTCCAGCAATAAAAAAGTCACATCTGACTATCAGAAATGATTTAATTGTGGCTGGAGTTGAAGACATCAGAATGTGGGGATTTTGTAAATTCACCTTTAAGTGAAAGATTTGGAATTTACCATGGGCTTAACAAATGTACAGATCTCAGACGGACCCTGGGAATGAGGAGCTTCCCACATTTCACTGCAATAAATCTCCTTCCTGCCACCAG
Source organism: Melanocharis versteri (assembly GCA_013397845.1). Taxonomy (NCBI): domain Eukaryota; kingdom Metazoa; phylum Chordata; class Aves; order Passeriformes; family Melanocharitidae; genus Melanocharis; species Melanocharis versteri. The sequence continues at coordinate 576,523 of VZTG01002803.1, read as the reverse complement.
ACTAAGAAAGAGAGACCACACTTAGCATTAAACACTTTGATTTCTTCTTGCTAGATCTAAATTATTACATACAAGTCTCAGCACTCAAGGATAAATTCACTTTTAATTTTAATGTTTTGTAAAACATTTAGAAACACTTCAGAATGACAAAGTGCTATAAAATTTTAAGTTTTAATACAGTAGCTGAAAGTTAAGACCCTCAAAGATTTCATTTTAAATCTAAGCAGTCAATAGAACTTGGACTTAAATCAGTCATCAATTATCAAACAGGTCATACTTTTAGACCACTACTGTTTTTAGAAGGAGAACAGAAATAAAGAGGTTAATTGGACAACCTGGAACCTGGGATTTAATAATTACACGCCACCATTTTGTAGCTATATGAACACAGGAAAGAAAAAAAAAAAAGACTGGCAGGAGGATAAAAAATTGGGATAAAATAAAAAATCCTGGAGGGAAGCTCCACTTCTGCAGATCCATCAGGAGAGGACATGGTGCAACAGCTAAAATCTGCAGACATCTAAATTTTAAACAGTGGTTGTTCCACCCTGCTTGGATTATTTTTACTCATCCTAATTCAGAAATGTTGGTGAGGCCTCAATTACTACCCATAAACTCCAAAATCTCTGGGGCATAAAAAACTCTGTAACCCAACAAGAGCCAGCGGCTGAAAATTAAAGCCAGACAAATTCAAAATCAGAAAGGGGTTTTTTCCTTAATAGCTAAAATAATTGAACAAGGAATTTGCTAGCAAGGGAAGTGATGCATTTTTAAAATTATTATTATTTAAATAATTTGTAGTCTTCAAATCAAGACTTAACCATCTTTTCTAGGAGTTGTACTGCAAGGAAATTAATGCTCTATAGGGAAAGATGACCAAAGGTCCCTCTGTGTTCTTCTTTTTAGTATAAAATGTTACACCAGGTGACCTGAGGGTTCCTTAACACTTAAAGAGGCCACAACTACAAATTTTTTTATACAGCCATAAAAGCAGCTCAGTCTCCTGAAAATCTGCTTCTTGAGCAGTCAGAGTCAAAACCTGTGACTGTGTAACCAGTTGAACATTTATCCTGAAGTGAACTGGAAATCATATAATTATAATCATACAAAGGTGTATTTTCTGAGAGCTGATGACATTCAGTGTAATGTTAATTAAAAATTGCCTTCATCAGTTGTTTCATAAACACCCCCAAGATTTACACTGAAAAAATCCAAGCTTTAAAACCCAACATCTGCTTTTCCAGAAGAGATCAAAATTCTTCGAGAGGAAGAAAGAAATCAAACACAGATGAGACAGAAGTCCCTAAATCCAGCCAAAAACCAGGAAAACGTTGTAGTAAGAGAGATGGAATGCTCAGCTCACCCTCTGCTGGGGGATTCCTGGGATTTTGGGCACTTTTGCTCGTGGGAGAGGAGAAGGGGCTGATCTGGCGTGTCCCTGTGGTCGGGGAGTAGGAGTTCAGATTCCTCCTTCTGGCCTTCTGGGGGGTTGCATCAGGTGGCTGAAATGGAGAAAAAATACAAAAAAACCCAGATGAATATTGACAAAAACACTCTGAAGTTTTACCACCTAAGATTTTCCTAAGTAATTCCTGACTTTATTCCCATTATGGAAAGCCCATGCTGAATGTCCTGGTGGGGTGGCTTTGTGCTCATAAAGCTTCTCCACCACTGCCTCTCCTCAATAAGATTTGTTTGACTCTAAAAAATAAAAAATCCTTCCAAACTGTGTCTCCCAGTCTCCATAAAGAAAAAAGATGTGTTTTCCAGGGATTTAGGTATTCTGGCAGGATCCCCTGGATGGTTTGGGTCTTTTTTTAAAGCAGCCAAAACATGGTATTATTTTTCCTCCAGTAATGAGAATTTAAGACACAAATATTTTTAGATTTTATTTGTATCAAAAGTTACTTCCAATAATTTTTTTTAAACAAGTGTTAATTGAAAAAAACCCAAAGCGAGTCCCTTAAATCCAAAATTTTGTCTCTGGTTCAGGGTTTCAATAATGATGTCAGAGGAGTTATTTAATGATGTTCGAGGATTTGTGCAGAGAAGTTTTCACAAGAACAAGTCTGCAGTGCTGGAATACGAGCTGGGATTATCTGGGACACGCTCCAGCATGGATGCTGAATTGCAAGGATGAGAAACTGGGATTTTCTGCACATTTCATGTACAGAAATTAAAAAAACCCAACCCAAACCTTTACTTTAGAAGCCACCAGTGCTAGTGCTGGTCATCAGTAGTGGGACTTCCAGCAGATTTTAAAAGATTTAATTTGCTGCCCACTTGCCCCTGCTTTGTTTCAGTCTCAAACACCCTAAATTATTTCACACCACTCATTCATACTCTCGTTGCAGTCCAGCAGTATTCAAACTACACCTGATGGAAATCCTCAGTCTGTCTTGCCACATTCAAGCAGGGTAAAGAAATGTTTCACATCATCGTTAAACGAAATAATTAATTATAATATCAATGCCAATTTAGAGATTTACCTGCCATCAAATCTCCTTTTCACCACGGAGAAGCCCCAAACATTTCAGACTGTTTTTCCTGCTTGAACAGCAGTCACCTCACCCATTTCTGGATATGGATAAGGTTATTTTAAACAAAATTCCTGCAGCACTTATAAGGACAGTTTTTATTCATCTGTTTTTCTCTTCCAGGAAGAAGAGTTTTTGTCCAGTTATACAATTTTTTAACAATACCATGCTAACATTCCAAAATCTAAAAATACTCATTCCTGATCTGGTTAGTTCATGAATATTTTGATCCATGGAATGAGGGACTCTTGATAAAAACAAGGAAGGAACGATAGAAACAGCAAAGATGAAACAGATATTTCACCCAAACCATGAGTTTACTACTTTTTGTTCCTTCCTACCTTCCATAAAGTTATTTAATTGAAATCTTTGATGTGTATCTGTTAGAGGCATTAACTAAAAATCAGTGTAAAGCCACATCACTGAGCCTCCACTAAAAGTTTCTATCATTCAGATGGGCTTTTCTTCAGCTTTTTGCTGCACAAGAAGCTGACTGCAGGTAAGCATCAAGTAACTCTTTTTATCTCACGGGAAGGGGTGGCTCTAGGGCAGGAAAAGCATTCCATGGAATTTCAGCTGGACCACTCATCTACAAAAACGTTACTACAGCCCAAGAAACAGATGCAAAATTACAGTCACAGCTGCATTCTGAGCAGAACAAGTTGGGTAATGGTTCACTAAGCTGCTAATTAAACTGCTAATGATTTTTTTTTAGCGCTACTGCGGTATTTTGCCACCACTGTTGAAATTTTCAAAAAAAATAAGTATCTAGAATATTTTGAAATGGCCAATTTCTACCTTGTTCAATAGGTGAGGCCTCCAAAAATGTGCTGCATACAAAAAAGCAAACCTCTTCAAAACGACACAGGCATGGAGATTTATTGGGAGCTCGTTTGCTGACCAGCTCTTTCTCTCTGCACTTTTCCAAAATTTTCCTTCCTTTCCACCCTGCCATCCTCCCCAGCTCCTGTGCACTGCTGGCTGCAGCAGCAGCCACTGTGGGAGGAAATAAACTGACATATGTCACGACATGCTGGTGGCTGGGAGGATGCTGGAGCTGCATTTACCAAAAATAATAGCACCAGTACAATTTTATTTTTATTGTGATAACTGCGGTGAAATTGATGGCAGCGTTAGGAGTTTATTGTTTCATTATGCCAGATTAGCTGAGGGAGGTAATTACAGCCCTGACATGAAAATGCCTTTAATGTTTTCATTTCAATTTTGCAGTTTGTAATATGCAGATTACAGCATTATCATAATTCCATATTGTCACATGTACAATTACATGGCAGAGCATTTGCTTCCCAGGATAATGGAGCTAATTTCTAATAAATGATTTCACCAAGGATCTTAACTCATTCAGCTCTTGGGTAAATAGTGATGGCAATAACAATATGCACATTTTTCAAGTGATTCATGCAGATGTACATTACTTAACGCCAGGCAGTTCTGTGACAAATGAAATACAATCAATTTTATACTAATATTTGCAGCAGTAATTTTGTGCTCTAAGATTTGCCCAGACAACATCCAATCTGTAACAATACAAATGCAGCTAAAATGAAATAGATTGTTTATATCCACATTTATTTTTGCACACAGATATATATACACATATATATTTATACAGCCCAGATGGCTCCAGACACCAAAAAATACTTACATTATCTTTTTTAACAGCATCCAAATTTAATGCTCTCTTAACCCTGCAAGAGAAAAACATGGACAGGTTTTATGGTCATGTAGACACAAAGATTTCTGTTAGTAAGGTCAATAATTGATAACGTTAAAGACAGTTTCCTTTTTTTTCCACATTTACTGATGGCATCCAAAGCAAATCCATTCCCTGCACCAAGAATGTTGCTTGTTTAGAAGGATAAAGTGTTTGCCTAAGAAAATCTGATTCTCCATTTTATACCAGAGATAAAATCGAGGCTCTGAAGTGAAATCACGCTGAGTATTTATCTTTTCCTCCAAGACCATAAACAACAAAACCCCCCCGAAAGCATTTCCATTTACATACCTTCCGAGCAAGGCCTGAAATTATTTTGCCATTAGCCGAAATAATGTTTAAGACATTTAAGGCACAGGTACAGCCAAGGTGAAAAAAGTAGTTTTTCCCATCATTTTAGCTCTTAACATGATTCAGTGCTACCAGACTATGACTGAACTGGGGAACAGATGCTCTATGTCTTTACAGGTCCCCAAACCATAAGAAACTCTTTGCTTCCCTTCTTGCCTCTCCTGATTCAGGAACATGCCAAGCTCTCTCTGCAAAATCTGCTCCTCTGAACTGGATGCCCAGCTGTTAATGGCAACACTGGAAGAGGAAAGCTGAATATTTATAATACTTTATACGGTACAGCTGTCTGCTAAAGAGCAGTCATCAAAATTTTATTGAATGCAGGCGAAATGCTCCAAGGAAAGAAAGGTCAACATAAATTAAGACTATTTTTCCCAGAGACAACTGAAACTTTTTAAGCACGTTCCTAAATCTTAACAATAGTTTAAAGCGTGATGTAGAACGACGAGGAAAAAAAAAATCTTCGGAAGAACAGTCCCCAAGAAACATATATATTACATTGAATTAAACAAGGTTTGGAATATACATCATATTTCAAGAACTTAGTTCAGTTTTCATCTTGGAAAAAGAATGTTTTGCCTTGCAAGGAATTTAGATGACCTCATTCCAAACACATCCTTTTCAAATTTATGTTGCTATTCCAAAACTGTAAATTAAAGGATTGGGAAAATAGAATGGAAACACATCTTTGATATGGAACTCAGGCAAGGGTCTTATAAGAAAACTGTTCTACAGATATCTCTATTACAAAAAGGGGAAAAGAAATATCCTATCTTAAAAAAAGCCAAGTAAACAGGCAACATTTAAATTAAAAAAGCCTCTGAAATTCTGGCCAAAGGGCAGCCAAAGCCGTAACAGTTTGATGGAATTCTTTACAATGTATTTCTTTTTTAAAGAGAACCCCATATTGCTCAAGGAATCCCGACTCCATTACAGCTTCCAGCTCATGGCAGCAGAGAAATATTCCATTTATTAATGCATCCACACTGCAAGGATGCTCTGGGGGCCAATGCATTTGCATGTTACACTAAGGCATGTTCTGATGGAAGTTTTTACGACAGACTTCAAAAGGAGCTGAAAGCCGAAGGAAAGCAGGATCAGGATCACAGCTGCAGGATGAAATAAATGAGAAACTACATGAAAATCCCACGAAGTTATAAACACTGAGAACATTTCTTAGGGGGAAAGTTGTGCACTGATCAAAGCTACATCCTTCGGAGTCTGTCAAATATTGTGTACAGGAACAGAGCAGCACACAGCCCAAAATTCTCACTGCAAGCATCCTGAACTACGGGAGCAGAGATGGAGCCTCATTCCAAGCTCTTCAACGTTGGAAAGAGCTGGAATATTTTAGATTTAGGAGGTCAGCCTTGCCTGGTGTCACCCACCAGCCTGGCTTGCTTGGGGGCTTGTTTTTACTGATTTTCTTTTCAATGCCATAATCCGAGAAGTTAAATCGGAATTATTTAAAATTTATGCTCTAAGTCTACACACAGTCCCTGGCTTGGGCACCTGACACCAAATTTATCCTGACACCTCACACGAAAACCCTGTTGGCCAAACTGTCGTCTCTCAGATCTTCCAGAAGAAGAATGTGGGGGAAAAAACAAACAAAATTCCTCAAGTATTTTAGGAAACAACATGAAGAGCATCACTATTAGTTTGGTTTATTTTTTTTATATGGCTCACTTTGACTGTGGTGTAGAACCAAATGTCAGAGTGGAACAAGAAAAAAAGACAGGAAGATGAGGCACACGTGAGAGTATTTAACCTGGGTTTCCTACCTCTGAATTAGCCTGACAAGGCTTAGCTTGTTTTCTTAACCATGCAGAGTATGATGGCACATGTTTACAGCCAGATGTACAAGTGGCAGTGATTATTTTGTGCCTAATATTTATCAGGTTAAAGAACTTAACTTTCTTTATTGATCTCCAGAAGCCCACGATGAGCAGAGATACACAAGAGCAGCACCAGACTTACATGACTTGTTTTATTACTTATTGCTTGATAAAGTGCAAAATATAGGAGAAAAATGAGCAGGATTTATTCCCATTGGAGACAACATGAAGAGATACAGCCTGATGGAAAATGGGCACGGGGGGTGTCATGCCCTGATCTCCACAGGCCTGCAATTCCTCCCCACATCTTTGCACCTGAGTGTGTGTGTGAATCTATAATTTAGTCACCGCTGTAATTGCAGTAAATCCTGTTGAATCACTTTATAAATATTAAATCAGTCAGTGATTAAGTGCTGCTAAGCTCTTTTGCACCTGCATCTTTCGTATCCATATCCGTGTCCCTGTGACCCTTTTGCATCCCTGCTCTCCGTGTAAATCATTCTAAACTGATTCTGATCCCATTTTCCTGTGTTTGCTCCATCTGTGTAGCAAGCAATAGAGAGAACCTTGCCATCAAACTCTGTTGAAGCCACACTTTCACAAATTCATATCAAAACATGCTTTTTTTTGCCAATCCCTTCAGCAGTGGCCCAGGGAGGAGTCGGAGGACGGACCAGGCTCTGCCTGGCGGTGCCGTCCAGAGCTTTTCCCCCCTCAGTCTACGCAAGTTTTTCTTGGTGTTGAGGTGGAACTCGTTGTGTTTCAGTTTACAGCCACTGCTCCTCGTCCCGTCGCTGGGCACCTCTGACCAGAGCCGCCCCCGACCCCTCAGAAACGCAGAATACACAGAGCATCACCCGCAGCAGCGCCGCCCAGCCAGCCCCGCCCGCCGCGCTGCCCCGGGAACCACCTCCGCCAGCATTTCCCGGTCCCCGTTTCCATTCGGGAACAAATCCCGCCCCCTCCTCGGCCGCTCCTCCCCTCCCCGGGCCGACTCCAGGCGCGCTTTTCCCCTCACGGAGCGCGCTCGGGAGCCGCAGCCCGCCGGGAGAAGCGCTCCCCTCACGGCGTCNCCCCCCGGCGCCCCGCCCAGCCCGCGGGAAGCGCCCCGCTGCCGGGAGGGGAGCGGGGGAGAGGCGGGAGAGGAGAAGAGAGGGAGGAGAACAAGGGAAGGGAGAGGAGGAAGAAGAGGGGAGAGGGAGAAGAGGAAGGGGAGAGAGAGCGGACGGCAAGGGAGAAGAAAGGAGAGGGAGAAGAAAGGAGAGGGAGAGCGGCGCTGCCCGGCTCCTCGGACACCTACGACATCCCGCAGCCGTTCCCGCCGCCTCTCCTTCGGAGCTCCCGCCGTGCGCCCGCCAAACGCCGCCGGCTGGAAACGGCGCCGAGGGCGGGCCGGGCCGGGGCGGGGCTGCGAGCTCGGCAGGGCTGCGGGGCCGACACCGAGAGCCCCGGGACCGGGACCGACACCGACACCGAGACCAGGACCGGTGTCCGTGTGGGCTCGTCGGGTCCCGCTGTGCGCGGTAGGAGCCGGGCCGGGGCCGGGCGGGTTCGCGCGGTTCGGGTTCCAAACGCCCCTCAGGGGTCGCCGAGCAGGGCTGAGGGAGGGAGGAGGGCTGATTCCCCTCAGGGCTGGGGGAAGGGGGTTGTAATTTATTGGTTTTTTTGACGGTGGGTGGCAAATTTAGCCGTTGAAGCGCCTTGCGCCCACTAGGGAGGGAGGTGGTGAAATCTATGTGGGAAAAGTTTCCTCGTTTCGGGTGCATGAGGCCGGCTCAGGGCAAAGCTTCCCTGTGGGAATGTGGGTTCTGTGTGGATGAGCATGGGACATGAAGGTCAGTGTTGCCATGGAGGGTCTGACTTTGGGCATCAGGAGGAATTTCTTCGCAGAAAGGGTGATTAGAAGGGGCTGTCCAGAGAGGGGTGGAGTCCCCATCCCTGGGGGTGTCCAAGGAAGGATTGGACGTGGGCTGAGAATCCGACATTGGTTTGGCTTTGAAAGGACCTTAAGACCTGCCACGGCAGGGACACCTCCCACTATCCCAGGTTGCTCCAAAGCCTGGCCTTGGACACTGCCAGGGATCCAGGGGCAGCCACAGCTTCTCTGGGCACCCTGTGCCGGGGCCTCAAACCCTCACAGGGAGGAATTCCTTCCCAATCTGTGATCTAAACCTGCTCTCTCCCTGTTTGGAAGCCTGGGCCGGATTGCTCCCCTCTGTCCATTTTTCTAAAGTGTCATTTATCCAGCAGAATGTTCCAGCCTAAGCCATGGGGCTGCTGGCAGTGCTGTCACTAAGCCATTGCTCACTGGATTTCCCAGCGATGGATTGGCAGCACTTCCTGGCCCACATAAGAAATATCTCAGTAATGGGAAGTCCAAAGAGCACAAACGAGAGTTCACATTTTCTAAACTGGTTGCCGGAAAATTAACATTTATTCTTCCTCTCCTCCTTGCCTTTGCCCCCAGTCCCATTCCGTGTGTGTAACGCTGGTGCTTAATTATAGTGACACCCGTGTGCAGGAGCCAGACTGTGCCAGGGGGTCCCTGTGGGGTCCTTCTGGTGCCTGTGCAATATTAAAGTGTCAGGGTGTTACAAATAGGGTACTTCATCCTCGATAAGCGATTATTATCTGCCTTTCCCAAGTGGGAAAGACCTGTATAACTCAACAAGGTGNCCCGCCCCCCGTTCCCATTCGGGACCAAATCCCGCCCCCTCCTCGGCCGCTCCCCCCCTCCCCGGGCCGACTCCGGGCGCGCTTTTCCCCTCACGGAGCGCGCTCGGGAGCCGCAGCCCGCCGGGAGAAGCGCTCCCCTCACGGCGTCCCGCCCAGCCCGCGGGAAGCGACCCGCTGCCGTGAGGGGAGCGGGGGAGAGGCGGGAGAGGAGAAGAGAGGGAGGAGAACAAGGGAAGGGAGAGGAGGAAGAAGAGGGGAGAGGGAGAAGAGGAAGGGGAGAGAGAGCG
>VZTG01002803.1:484263-566917 GCA_013397845.1 Melanocharis versteri | reverse complement strand
CGAGGGCGGGCCGGGCCGGGGGGGGGCGGCGAGCTCGGCAGGGCTGCGGGGCCGACACCGAGAGCCCCGGGACCGGGACCGACACCGACACCGAGACCAGGACCGGTGTCCGTGTGGGCTCGTCGGGTCCCGCTGTGCGCGGTAGGAGCCGGGCCGGGGCCGGGCGGGTTCGCGCGGTTCGGGTTCCAAACGCCCCTCAGGGGTCGCCGAGCAGGGCTGAGGGAGGGAGGAGGGCTGATTCCCCTCAGGGCTGGGGGAAGGGGGTTGTAATTTATTGGTTTTTTTGACGGTGGGTGGCAAATTTAGCCGTTGAAGCGCCTTGCGCCCACTAGGGAGGGAGGTGGTGAGATCCGTGTGGGAAAAGTTTCCTCGTTTCGGGTGCATGAGGCCGGCTCAGGGCAAAGCTTCCCTGTGGGAATGTGGGTTCTGTGTGGATGAGCATGGGACATGAAGGTCAGTGTTGCCATGGAGGGTCTGACTTTGGGCATCAGGAGGAATTTCTTCGCAGAAAGGGTGATTAGAAGGGGCTGTCCAGAGAGGGGTGGAGTCCCCATCCCTGGGGGTGTCCAAGGAAGGATTGGACGTGGGCTGAGAATCCGACATTGGTTTGGCTTTGAAAGGACCTTAAGACCTGCCACGGCAGGGACACCTCCCACTATCCCAGGTTGCTCCAAAGCCTGGCCTTGGACACTGCCAGGGATCCAGGGGCAGCCACAGCTTCTCTGGGCACCCTGTGCCGGGGCCTCAAACCCTCACAGGGAGGAATTCCTTCCCAATCTGTGATCTAAACCTGCTCTCTCCCTGTTTGGAAGCCTGGGCCGGATTGCTCCCCTCTGTCCATTTTTCTAAAGTGTCATTTATCCAGCAGAATGTTCCAGCCTAAGCCATGGGGCTGCTGGCAGTGCTGTCACTAAGCCATTGCTCACTGGATTTCCCAGCGATGGATTGGCAGCACTTCCTGGCCCACATAAGAAATATCTCAGTAATGGGAAGTCCAAAGAGCACAAACGAGAGTTCACATTTTCTAAACTGGTTGCCGGAAAATTAACATTTATTCTTCCTCTCCTCCTTGCCTTTGCCCCCAGTCCCATTCCGTGTGTGTAACGCTGGTGCTTAATTATAGTGACACCCGTGTGCAGGAGCCAGACTGTGCCAGGGGGTCCCTGTGGGGTCCTTCTGGTGCCTGTGCAATATTAAAGTGTCAGGGTGTTACAAATAGGGTACTTCATCCTCGATAAGCGATTATTATCTGCCTTTCCCAAGTGGGAAAGACCTGTATAACTCAACAAGGTGCCAGTGATTGAGGCCTCCTGAGTAAAAATCCAATGAGTCCTGAAGGGGACCCTGGGACGGCGTTGTCTTGGTGCTGAACTTGAGATATTCCATTTATTACGCTGGAATATATTTCCTGAAGTCAACGTTGGGTAAAATAATACAAGAGGCTGTTAAAGCAACAGCACAACAGGATTTAGAGCCCCTCTGTGATGGCCTTCTAAAAACCTTAATCACCCCTGGTGGAAGCAGAAAGCTGCTGTCAGAGTTTGCTGACCATTGCTGAGCAAACAGCATTAGTTACTGCTTTGAGTTGTCCTAATAATTGAGAAAAAAATGTGTTTCTGGTTTTTCAGATTCATTTGTAGTTGTATGGGCCTTGGACTTAAAAGGCCTGAGCTGCTCAAAATTTTATGCACACTTAAAGTTTTGTGCACATTTATTTCTATTGTTTATATTTTGGTAACTCTTAGAAATAGAATTCTGTGATTGACTTGGCATTTTTGAAGATTAGGGTTCCAATTTTATTATTATCCCTATGTTTTTTTGAGTTATAAGTGTAAAAAGAGAAAACATGGATGGCAAAGCCTTGTTTCACAGATAACGTGAAAATGTGTTTTTATGCTTTCAAAAATCACACCTACATAATATTTATATAATAATTGTAATAACAAGTGTCTGAAACGAAATAAAATACAGCGAAATTAAACTTTTTACTGCCAGTGAAGGATAAATTGTGAATAATGAGTAGAGCTCCAAGTCCTTCTGCTTGTGGATCTCATGGTGCTTACCTCCAAGTGTAGATAATTATTCCCATCCCAGATTTAGAGAAAAGAAAGGATATGACCTGGATGTTTGGATAATTGGGGCCAGTCTGTGTTTCAGAGGACAAATAGAGGCATTATTAAGACAGTTACAAGTTCTAACTGGAATTTTTTCCCTCACAGGATGGCCAACACTCCTGGGAATCAGAAAGCCACACACTCGGAAAATTCCCAAGGGAAGAAGTCCCAGCATGCAGAAGAAGCCGTTTTTTACATGAACTGCAGAGCAGCTTATCTGACTGTCTTGAAAAGCAGCTTAGAAAATATTAAATCCAAAGAACAACTCAGTTTGGGTAATGATTGGATCTTTTTCAGTCTAACTCTTACGTGTGATGATTACAGTGAGAGTATCCCTGTGCATAAACTCAGGAATTTTAAGGAATTCAGAGTAGTTTTGGATTCCTGCTGGAAGTGGGAATACCAGACAGAGCTTTTTTTCTGTAAGTCACCAGTAGGAAAGGTCTCAGTCCAGTTTAGAGTGAGCCATTGCCCTGGCACAGAAAATCACCATAACTGGTGTTCCATAAGATTTCTTACTCCTTATCTCAACTCCTCCTGAATTACAGTTCCCTAGACTGGAATTAAAAGTTCTCATTTTTTATCCAGACTATATTTGTGTATAAGTGGTGCTGTCAGCAGTACAACAGGAAAAAAATACCTCTGATTGCTTCAGCTGCACTGAATCAGGCTGTTGGTAGATACTGAAAGCTGTGGGGCTTTGTTTTGACAACTTCAGGAATTTCAAAGGGAAGTGAGAAAAATTCACCTGAAAAATGAAAGTTGGTTTCTTAATAACATATCTTAGTGATCAGGTAAGATAAGGAAGGAGTAAATTAAGTTTGAATTTTTAAAGAGGTTTCACTACCCCAGATAAAATTTCTCAAGCAAATACAATTCCAACTTTGCAGTTTCTTGGAGTTGTAGTACTGTGTGCTGTGTTTGGGTGGTGATTTTTTTTTTTCTTAGAGCATTTTTGTTCTTTATTAAAAGGTTTTTCATGGAAACCACCACTGTAAAAGCTGAATGCACTGCTTGTATCTTCTTTCCCTGCACCAGAACATGAAATTCTCCCCATTAGCAAGCACGTTCCTGCAGCTTGTGACTTGGTGCTCTCCAGGCTTTCTCAGCTGCAGTAAAAGGGCCGTTATGACATCCTAATGATAGTTTGGGATAATCTGGGTTTTAGCAGAGGGGTGGTGTGAACAAATGTCATCTCTCTAATAAATGCTCTGGCTTTCATCTCTCTCCATATGCCACCTGGCTACACAGCAAGTGTTTGGGCAATTTGCTTTCAAGGTCAACTTACAGAGGGCAGTTAGTTGTTTAAACTCCCAATCTTTTCAGAGATATTTAAGAATTTATTTTAGAATTTGTGAGATTGGGAGTTAAAGACTTATATTTAATTTAAGTCAATTTTGGCATTTCTCAAACTCGTGGTGCCAATGTTTAAGTATTTCTTGCTTCATGAAGTCTGGCTGACATTCCAAACTGAAGTGCCCACTGAGAGATTGGCCCTGTGAAATTTTATTTGTAGGAGTTTTGCTTATCCACAAATAGCTGCTTCATTTCCTGTCTGTTGGAATATTATTGAAGTGATTTAGCAGAATCAGACCATAGAGAAATACAAATAAAAGGCACAGTCTGAACTTTCACAAATACAAATTGGGAGGCACGGAGGGAATGGCAAGTGCTGTTCTCCCTGGAGATATAAAAATACAGGGTTGTATATTTGAAGGATATCTGATGAATATGATAATGTGACGTTCCAGGGAACTGGAATTCCAGGGAACTCTGCTATCCATGGAAACAAACCCACAGAGTCACTGTCCCTCCTTGGCTGCCCTTTACACTGAAATCCCCAAACCATTGCTCCGTGCCCAGGCGTGGCTCGGATAAAGGCAGGAGCCCTGCTCTGTTCTGGCTCCTCCAGCAGAGGTGCCAGGGCACAAATCTTTATTTAGTGCTTGGCACTGAGGCAGGGATTAGCAGCAGAGGTGCCTGGTTGGTTTGTTTGGTTTGCTGGTGACACAGGTCCCACTGAGCGTTGTCACGATGCCACCGCCTCATTTCACAGATGCTCCCGAGCACTGCCCAGCACAGGCTTGGGCACTGCTCAGCTGGCTCAAAATCAAATGCCAGCCCAGGTAGAGATGGAGGATCTCCTGTGCTTCCCTGAAAGATTATTTGGGAAGATATCAAAGCATCCCTCTCATTTCAGATAGACTGTGCAGTTGAATTTAATTTCCATTTAATACCTTCATCACGCTGAAAACTGGTGAAAGGATGTTTTCAGTAAAGACCTCGAAGAGGCAAAATAGATCCAGCAAAATCATTTTGGAGAATGCCAGGTGTAACATCCGTGGCACTGGTTCCATGTGTGGCATTGGCTGCCTGGTGGTATCATTTTTCCTTTAAAATTCATGTTGTATAATTTGAATGGACGCATTCAAATGTACAGCTGTGACATAAAATATTGTTTCAGATAAATTCTACTCCAGATCTCAGTTCTTGGCGAAGGAAGTGCAAAGATGATGTTGATCTTAGTAAAAATAGGATCTAATAATATGCAAGTTTAGAAGTAATATCTTTTTGATATTAAGACACTGGATATTGGCTGAATTTTACACTTGTCTTTGAGTTCATGGATATTTTGATTAAGATCATAACCAAAACTGTCCTTCAGACCCACTTTCCTCTTAGATTGATTTGGCTTTAAAAAAGTCTGAATATGGGAAGTGATTCAAGGATATTTGGGGAAAACTCCCTTCCTAACAGCTGGAATATATATTTAATATTGTGTTTTATTATTCAGTACTTCAACAGGCTGGAAGAAATCCTTCTCAGAAGACCATTAATAAATACTGGACTTCACAAACAACTTCACTGAATTTTGATGATTTTTGTGCTATTTTAAAAAAAGAAAAGCCAGCTACAAAAACTGAACTGCTCGAAGCATTCGGAAAAATAGACACAGATAAGGCTGGATATATTTTACACGATGAACTTTATAAAATTCTTACAACAGTAAGTATCATTAGAAACTTAATTATCTGTCTTTAATTAGTAGAGATTTTGGAAATTAGATGGTAAAACAAGATAAGCAAGAATGACTGAGAGCTGGGATTCCCCATTTTATGGAAGATTTTCATGGTGGGTTTACAGAAGACACCAGAGAATTACATAAACTGGTACAATTGATCTCTTCAGCATTTAGTAGCATTGCAAGGACATAATTTTTAATGATTTTGACCTCTCTTCTTGTGATTCAAATCAAAATCCATTTAAATGGATTTTATTGCAAGAGAAGATTCCCTGAAAGAATATTAAAAATTTATTCTTTGTTTATTAAATTTGCACTGTAGTGAACAGGATTCTTGATTAGGAACCCAAACTGAGCTGGTTTTTTCTTGCAGAGAGGTGAGAAAATGACCTGGGAGGAAGTGGCCAGCATTACTAAACAAGCTGATTTCAACTGCAGTGGCAAACTTGACTACAACAAGGTATGGCCCAGAGTGATGTTTGTCCTTGGACAATATGAGCATTAGTGGTGACCTTAGCCCAGGATTCTTAATTTTGGACTGAAAAAACAGCCCACAAAGATTTGTACATAAATATGGTTTTATAGGAGGAAAACTGGTAAGAATCCTATGTTAAAAATCAATCTTCAAATATCTAGAAAGGAAGAGTTGAAAGTCACACTTACTATTTATTCAATATTTGGACCTCCTTGCTGAATCATGGCTGCATTTCACTGTGGTACTTGAGTGGTTGTTCTGATTAAAGAAAATTAAAATTAATACTGGTCTCGAAGAGGAAATGCATTCCATCTGCTGAGCTGTGCTTTCCTTGCTAATGCTCCGTTTTACTCCTCAAAACCTTTTGAGAAATGTAACCTGGTAAGTGAAATATTCTTCCTTTATCTCCAGTTCTGTGAGCTGTACCTGACCACCAGTGAGCAGTGTTGCAAGGCTGCGAGGGACAGGCTGGAAACTGACCCTCGATTGAGGCAGCAGCACTTTGGGAATCAAACTGAAAATTCCTCTGAAGGTGTCACACTGCCAGGGGCAAAACCATCCCCGAGGATCTCCAGGAAAACTGAACACAAACTGGCTAAAGGTATTTCTATTCCTTATATTTTATATTTTCCTTCTGTTGGAGGTGAAGCTCTGGCTCAATGAGCAGTTGAAGTTTTGTTTAATTTTTCTCCGATTAGTGAGGATTTTATTGATTAATGTAATTCCTACCGTGGCAATCACATCAATGTGCCAGTAAAATATGTCCAGGTGGCTGCATCTGTGAAGCTCTCAAATTCTTGAGGGTGGATTTTGTTGATTGCATGTGACACAGTTCAGAAGGAAGACAGAAGGTGAATGCTCAGGTGTTGCAACACAGGCAAATTATTTATTTCCTTCCTAGGTCAGAGATGAAACCCTAAACATTTCTCAATAAGCTGTGTGTTTGTTTCAATTATTGAGGCTGCTTTTCAATTACAGTCAATAGGAGAGTTTAATGTTCTTCCTGAAGTTACAAAGATACTTCAAAACCTTCCCAAACTGGAAAAACTCCCCAGAGAACAGACTGCAGAGGCACCAAGTCTGAAATATTGGGATGTAGTTTGTGCTGTTCCAAGTTGCTTCAAATCAAAGAGCTGCAAAAATGACAAAACGATGATGAAGGGAAGTTCCCTGATCGAGCTCTTGTCATCCAGTTTTCCTTGTGCTTCAAAATGCAAGGTTTGTGATAAATAGCACTAGGAGAGGGTTGAAATAATGTAATTGTAATTAAATATCTCTGTTTATAGGTGACAGCAGAGCTCCTTCGAGGCCTTCATCAGCTCAAAGCTGCAAAGCTTCCAGCTCCACCACTGTCACTGTGGGTGCCAGCAGCAGCAGGAGCACCAAGCTAATTATTGAGCCTGACACAATGAAGGTATCACCCTGAAATGATGGTGTTTTCCTCTAGGCACCTGTGTTATTGCATTTTAAAGAAGCTAAAAATCCGAGAAAAATGGTGGCTTATGTTTTATTAATAGTTTGTCAAGGGCAGCTATAAACTACTGAGAGCTTTCCTGGTACGTATTATTATTAACATTTTTATATACTGTTGGTTTTGCTGACAACAAGTTATTGGAAATAATTTTTCAGGTATGAAGGTTTAATAGAACAAAATGTGTTTTTTATAAATGAAACCACTGTAGGAGAAAACACTTAATGACTTCTTGAGAAATTTAAAATTGAATAATTTATTAGGTTGGTGAGAACTTTAAATGCTTAAGTAGTCTGAAAGATTGTGTATCATAAACCTTTGCATGAAAGGTAATTGGAAATAAATAACAGATCTGTAAGCATATTCAGTTTCTTGGGCATTGCTTGGTAAATAGATGCTGTAACCTGAAAATATTGATTTTTAGTTAGACTAATATGTTCTATCAGTATTTTCTTTTAAATAAATCACTCATTCAATATAAATTCCCAGGGGAGAGAGACAACAAAGTCACTTTGCTAAGTCAATATTTGTAGAGTGTTAATATTGATCTTTTTCCCTTTGTTTTCCCTTTCTTGACTGAACCTTTACTAGTTTTCTTTCAACAGAAAATAATAGCTGTAGAAATATAAAACATTAACTGGGAACTGCTGGGATACATTAAAAATGTGCACCTGGAGACTCCTGTATAAAAGGGAAAAAATGGTTGTGACCACACAGTGAAACTGCTGCTGGAAAACTGAACTGATTGTCCTCAGGAGCTGCATTTTGGTTTCAAATAACAACTCTGGATTTGTTATTGAACTCTGAAGTCCTTTATATCTTCCCCATTGCTGTACAGTGACATTTGTTCTATATTAAAATTTTAAAACATCATCTCCCAGGGATTTTTTGCAGTCTGTTTAGGTAGCTGGACCTCCATGCAATTTAACCTGCAATCTCACCTTGTTCAAACATGGTGTGGTGTCTGAAACCAGCACACACTCACCCAAGATTGGATTCTTTTTTCTTTCTACAAGCCAGTAAGAGCTGACTGCAAAAAAAAGGTATTGATTAGTATTGATTGGCATAATCCAAAAACTGAAATCAATCAATAAACATGGAAAGGTGTGACTAGAACTATTATTTTTTTTCAATTTTATTTTGCAAGCTCTGCCAGAATCAATGAGTAAATACCCAGGGATTCATTTGTGGTGTGAATCAGAATCCAAAAATTCTTCTTATTCATCTCATATCCAGGAAATTTTTTTTTTGCTTTTCACCTGTCTTTTTGTATAAATAAGAAAATACTGCCCTCAGGAAGTTGGAGCAACACCAACTTTACATTTCTGATGGAGGAAAACAGCGAAAGTCAGAACATGGTGGATGTCTAAATTTAAAAACCCTTAGAAAATTCCTCTCAATCATTGTTTTTATTAGGAATTATGCATCAATGTGTGGATATTTTCAAGATTTACTTAAATTTCAGCAGCAGTGACCAGCAGCAGGTAGTGCCTAACATTTCTTTCCAATTAACATTTATAACACAAACATTTCCCGCTTCAGCTATTGTTTGACAGCTTCTGCTCTGCTTTGAAGTGACAGAGGAAAACCCAACCAGAAAATCCTCTTTTAACTTCCCAATTTTACATATCCGTTTGGAATTTGATAATTTAGGACTTCTAGCACCACCTTATGCTCTCTGCCAGAATAACAGGATTAGATTTCCTAAAACATGGATAAAGTTTTTTCCAACTGTTTTGGCAGGTATGAAGCTTGGAGCAAACAACCAGTTATTTCAGATATGTCAAGTTTTAAGAAAAAAAATGCATTTTTTTAAATCTCCTTTTAGGTGAAGTCAGTAGTCATGGAAGTTGGAATTCTGTCACTGACTTATGCTGTTAATCCCAGCTCCCATTATCCACTTTTTGACTGACACAAGCCCAGCTGTTGCTCCATATTTAACCCTCACCATTAAATCCCAGGAATGTTTTGTCTCTGATCACTTCTTTCCTAATTATTTTTGATGATTGGTCCCCTTTTTCCTTGCCCTGTCACTACAAATCCGGTTTCATGGAGAAAGATGAGTACAAAATTATTGGATGGATTTGTTAATTAGGTTTATTCTGCTCCAGAAGAGGTGGCCAGGGGCCAATCTCTGGCTCCATGGTCCAGAAGTAGCTGCACTTCCACAAGGATTATCCCTAAAAACTTTTCCAGCAGGTTGTGCCCACAGTGAAAAGATTCTGGGAGATTTTAGGAGGGGAGGAACTTTGAGAGCAGTGCCTGCCAGGGATTGGGCATCCCACTTGGTTTTAAATAACTTCATTAATCTTTGTCTTTTCCACAGCCAATTTACTTTGAAAGTCTTTTAGAACTTCTTTAGCAAAACCTTAATTTTCTGAAAAATTCCAGACCTCCAAAGAACAGCAGAAAGGGAGTTGCAAAGTATATAATATTTGTATTTAATTTGTATTTGTATTTAATTTTTTTATTATATTATTTGTATTTCCATGCTGTCAGCTCTTTGCAAATATAATTAGCAGAATCTTCATGGCAATTCCAATTTATTTTTAACTATTGGAGGATTGGGGTAATCTCTGTCTTTTTCAGGCATTTTCACAAGTGAAGCAACGTTACTTTGCAAAAACTGACTACAAAAAGGACTATTTGGGGTATTTTTTTTTTTAAATAAAAGCATAATGATGCTGTATCTTGTGTATTTGATGCAGGGTTTATTAAATAATCACATTGATTAATATTTCAGAGAAGGCACTTTAATCTTCATCCAGAATGAAGCAAACACTTAACATTTGCTTGGTTTCCAGGAGTGGCAATGTGCACAATCCAAAGGCTGCTTCTACCTGGAGGAAAATGGGGAAATCATCAGTCACAAGTACAGGCTGCACTTACCCCAAAGATCTGCAGTTTGTGTCACCATCAAACCTTTAAATATTCCCCAGGCACAAGGTGAGTGTGTTTATATTTCATTTTCCTCTTAAAAGGAGGTGGTGGTTTGGTGATTTACCACGGGGCTTCATCAAGTTTTTGCATTGGAATGATTTTTTTCCCCAAGTAGATTATTCCCTTTTTAATTCCATAAAACAGGAGCCTTTAGACCCCACAATTGTTTTAAAGTCATCTGGGCTGGCTTTTTTTTTTAACAAATTTGTGTGCTGTGGAACCATTCCTTGACATCCTCAACCCTCAATGATAGAACTATTTAATCAATAATTCTTAATGATAAAATTATTAATTATCTGTAAGACAATCACAAGGATTGGAACAGTTTATCTGCTTGGCCTAATCAGGAGGGAAATCCCAATAGCATAGAATAGATTCTTTTTTTCCATTTTTCATCAGCAGGGATTAATAAATACCCTGGGAATTTCTATTTTGAGATGCAAAGAAAAACAGTTTTGTGTCATTATTAAGCATTTTTGGGGAATATTTTTCTTTTTAGGAAAATCTTGTCCTTGGTTGTCAGTGGATACAGCTTTGTTTATTCTGAAGGAAAGTGAAACCCAAGAGAATCTACAGCTTGTGAGCTTTACTGAGCTCCAAAACAAAGAGGTTAGAGATTTTTGGTGTATTCCTATTTTAATTGTTATTATTTAGTGTGTGTTAGTGCTGGAGGTGTGAATTCCATGTGGTTGGAAGGAATTCCAGCTGTACCCAGAATTGTTGAGTTGCTGGGTATATTGACAGCTACAGTTTTAATTCTGCACCTTCAAAAACAAAATTTCCAAGGCAAAAGCTGTTTAAATTTCCTTTTATTTTCTTTCTCCTTGCCATTTGGACTTCATAGTGCACAGAATATTCTTATCCTGTGGCAGAAATAAAGCAGTATAAACTTATTTTCCACTTCTCCCCTCATCTCTCTCCTGTCTGTTTTTCCAACTTTTATTCTAAGAGATTCACTATTTTTTATCTTTAATATGACATCACACAGCCAATTTTTTTTAAGGCGAGAACCCAGCATTCCCAGCATTTTCAAGCAATTAATCATTTTTATATGAATATTACTGGCAACAAAGCGAGTTTGAGAAGTTCTTACAAACTTTTCTGTCTTCCTTTAAGAGTAGATGTTTGGCTGGAGAGGGGAGCTTGGATCTGGGGTTTATTGGCTGCTCCCTTTCACGACTGGCTGCAGGCTGAGGAAGGTAAAAACCCAAATTCCTGGAGAAGCCAAACTGGTGTGGAGGGATGAAGATGGAGAGCTGGCTCTCACCGAGGAATTCCGGTGAGTTTTATTCCCAAACATGGGAATAAAAATCTCTTTTCCAGCTAAAATGTGGCTTTTTCAATCTGGCTGTTCCCAAAGTACTGTTTGTAGAGAATGTTCTCAAACAGACTGAACAGTTCTTGGCAATATTATGAGACAGTGAAAGGAAATGGAAGCCTTTGGAAATAGTTTGGCCTTTTTCATCCCTCAGAGCTGCTTTGTTGGATATATTTGACACAATTGATTTGGATGGGAATGGCCTCCTGAGTCTGGAGGAATACAACTTCTTTGAGCTGAGGACTAGTGGGGAGAAGTGTGATCAGGAAGCCTGGGCTGTGTGTAAAGGTAAGTTCATTACTGTGGTACAGCTAATTAGGGCTATCAATTAACTTCCAAGCTGGGTAGAACTGGGTGTTCTGTAGCTAGTCCAAGAAATGTAGATATTGTTCTCTTCCTCCTTTCTTTTTCTTTTTTTCCAGTCTCCTGTCCTTTGCTTTGCTTCATTCTGCTGTGTGTGCCACTGACCTTCTGCTGAGAAAATCCTTCCCCTTCCTAATTGTTCTGTAGCTGCCAAAACCCACAGGGTTTGTAATCCTGGATCACGTGGGGAAGGAAGCTGTCACAGGTATTTGTTTGATCCATCTCCTTTGTGCAGATTGGGCTGGTGCTGCTTTTCTGTCTCACAGAGTGTGGAGAGGTACATTTAATTAGCGTGGATCTGATGCTGTAAATTGGCATCCAGAGTTTATGCTTGATGTAATTCCTTTGGAGGCTGTGGCACATTGGCCAAAATACTTTAGATCTGGCGAGCCCTATCAATTGTCTCTTCTCAAAACACTCTGAGGTATCAGAATTTTTCCTAGCTGATGGAAAACTCCTACTAAAATACATCTCTAGAACTTAATTTCTCCTCTGTTTCATCCCTGGATGTGCTTTTCCACACTGGATGGCTTTGTCAGGGTGATACAAGTAGGAGGGGTGGAAACGTGAATAAATAAGAGAGGAAAGAGGAGAAGCTGGGGAATGTTTCACCAGGTCATCAATCAGTGGAAGGGTTCACACGAATATCATCAATCTTGACACCAAAGTTCAAGCCATTTATCACAGCATCTGTACCCTTGGATAGATTTATGAAATTGGTAATCCCTTTTTAATAATATATAGTAAAGATTTAGCATTGTTATGAAGATGAGAAGACCATTTTTAAAAGTCCCTGACACGAGGACATTTCAATTATGTGTTTGCTGACATTAGAGTGGTGGATCTATGATATTCTCTCTAGAGAGGGGTGTTAGGATTACTGAAATTTTATTGCTTTTTAGGAACTAAGTAAATCATTTCTGTATCAAGGACCTGAAGCATTTAAAGGTGCTGGCTCCAGCTGACTTTCACTTCCCATTCCTAAAATCCTCCATTTTGCAAAGCTCAACCACAAACTTCTGGGAAAAAAAAATCAATATGAACTCTTTTTGCTTTGAAATTTCCCCCTTTTTTGGGGGCTATCCAAGGAGCCAGCTGTTTGTGGGCATTATCCCAAATCCACAGGGGAGCTCTGCAAACAGCACATGCCTGGTCAAGGACATTCTTTCCCAAATAATATTGGAGACCCCGAGGCTGCAAGTTGACTCCATCTTTTCAGCCTGGTTAACAGCAGTGGGATTTTGGCTTTGGAAGGATGGAGGTGTTTGCAGACAGAACAGACTTTTAAGTGCTATTTTTATTCCTTTGAAACAGAGAATTTCGAGATGAAGAAGAATGAACTAACAAGACAAGGATTCATGGATTTGAATCTCATGGAAGCCAACGACCGGGGTGGGGATCCTTGGGACCTTTGGGTCACTTTGTTGTCCCTGGGCTACAACAAAGCCTTAGAAATGACAGAGGTAGGAGAGCCACAGAGCAAAAATCACTTTTAACTGCTGGATCCTTTGTGACTGCCACAGATTACAGGAGGGCAGGGATCCACTGCCAACATCCAAGGCTTCCACTGCCACTGTCATTATCCTGATCCTCAGGACAGCACTTGGATCCTTGAAAGAGGGAGTTTTCCTTTGCTTTAGAGAAAGCCAGGATTTTGTGGGGTTGTAGAGGAAGGAATTTTTGAAGAATTTTGGTGTGGGGAGTGATAGCAAGATAAGGATGGTAAACCATGACCTGTCAGCAGATTTAGAAAACACAGGACTTCTTTTTTAAAAAGTCAATTTTGTGGCCCAAACCACAATAGAAGTGGATAAGGATAAACTTTTTCCACGTGATTCAGAATTCTTAGTTTCCAGATGTAACTATTTCTGTTATTGTTGCCTTTCACAACAGTGTTTGAAGAGGTTCAACATGAAATTTTAATACTTCATTAACATTTTTGGGTTTGGGTCACACACTGTTTACTTTACAGGACCAGGGATTATTTCTCTGATGTTTCTGTGCACTTGCAGATTTTTAAAAATTATTTAATTTATTTATTTTTATAGAAATACGATTACTTCTGATGTTAATAGTTCTCTCTAAAGAAAGAGGATCTCTTTAATGAAGAGAAAAAATTATGAAAAATTAAAGCATTAAATATGCAGATAATTCAATCATTGAATTCCCAAGAAAAGCAGATTTTTAGGATCACAGTCTGATAATATTATTTAACGTTGTTACACAGGTCGGTGTAGTCACTATATAAAATATATGAAGGCCTAAAAATAGTCAGTATGAGAGATACCAGCTGTGTCTCAGTGAAAATCTTGGGATGGTGCTGAGGGATTTAAGGGTGAGCTCCTTTTCCTCCAAGCTGTGGTTGGCAGAACCCTTGCGAGGCTGTTTTTCTGCATTTCAGCCACAAGAGAGAGCCCTGCTCCAGGAAAGAGCATTCTGGGGAGGTTTTTCTCCAGTTAGGAATTTTGGGAAGGTGTTTTGTGCCTTGTCCCAGCTGTGGTTTCTGGCTCCAGCCTTTGCTTTCCAAAGGAAAAGCACAGCTCTCCAATGCTTCAGTAATTATCTAAAAATCTCCAGCTGTTAACTTCTGTCTCTCACTTAACTCTTTAATTCCTTGGTTTCAAATAATTTAAGATTGATGTTTTGGGAGCACTGAGGCAGAATTTGAGAAATCCTGGTGGATTCCAACTGCCTTTAGTAGTGAGCTGAGGTGCTGTGACTGAGTGTAAGAAAATCCAAACCCCTGGTTGTTACACCAGGAGTAAAATGTAGCCAAGATACTCCCAGAGTGCTCAGTGCAACATTGCAGAGGTGTTAAATCTGCGTGGGGTGGCACAAACAGCAACAGTGTGACAGGGAAAGGAGGCAGGTTTATTTCAGACACTGGAATACATTCAGATTTCATCTTAATTCCTGGACTTTTTGCTGTCCAAGGAAGGGTTTGCTGTGTTGAACTGCATGGCAGGTGTACTGGGAATGGCATGAAAAATGCCAGTTTTGCTGGGCTTTCATTTGCTGTAAAAGATTGCCACAGCTCTCAGGCTTGGAATATCTAATATTCAGGGAAATATTTATATCTGGGTCATTCTAGTTCAGATATGAAAATACTTAGGAGCTGTGGGGGAAAATCTGAAGGGATAAACTATAGCTGAAGTGATGCTAAAACTCATCATCTTCACTGCAGGCGTGCCCCTTTGTCATTGACATCTGTGCAGAGAGGTGCAAACCCCGAATTAAAGCCGTTTCTCTGGAGGCAGGGGGCTCCCAGCTCAGCAGGGCTGTCTGCAGCTCTGTGCTTCATAAAGGAGAGGCCAAAGTGCTGGGTGGCTCTGAGAACATCTTCATCTACACCTACAGATCAGGCAGCAGAATCACCTCTGTGATTGAAAACAAGGTATGGCCTGAAGCTTCCAGATTGTACTTTGTGTTAATGTCTGTTGTTATTGTTCCTCCTCCTTCCCTGGGTCGTATTTGAGAATTGCTTTTCCTGAAATCAGGGTTTTGTGTCTGTTTCATGAAAAAAAACCGTCCTGATGTGCTCCTTGTGACTTCAGAAGAGCCTGGGTCAGTGTTCTTGGAAGGGACAGGTTATTATAATGAGGCAAGCAGTTCTAAGTAGCATATGGAATCTGAATATTTTTGTGTTCACATCCCAATTTTTCAATATTTTGACACAATATCATCATCGTATGAGAAAAGAAACACTGACAGCAGGAAATGCAATTAGAGCAAGAGCAAAGATCAGAGCATTTACACCACTGAATATTTTCAGTGTCCATAAGAAAGTCAAGGAGCAGTGATTTTTAGGAGTGTGTTATGGATGAGTTTTTACCTGATTATTCTTCCAGGTGTGCTTTATTAGTAATTCAAGCTGGAAGTTGAAAATCCAAGTAGAAGTGGTCAGTGAGATTTTAAACCTCTTTCCATAGGTCACAATGAATGTGCTGTTCCTTCTCAGTTCCCTTTATACCAGGAACTGGGAGTAAATAAACACAGCACAGTAAGATGTTAAACTTCAGATGCTTTAAATCTTCAAAGATCACAGCAAGAAGTGTATTTTTAAATGCCCAGCCATGCAAAAGGGGGTGAGTTGGGGGACTAATATTAGGACTGGATGCTGAGGCTCCAGGAACTCTGAATTTGCTTTGCACTTCGCCCTTTAGGGTGGATGTTCCAGAGTTATTTATATGTTTGGGGATAAGTCAGAGGAGGAGATCAGGTCTGCACTGGGACAACTGGATTCTCTCTGCTCCAGATCCCTGCCCACTCTGTTTATACCACTTGGGTTTGGTTTGCACATCTCACCGAGCTGGGTGGGAATTCTGGGGAAGCTCCTGGGGGGATCTGGGCAGGCTGAGGCCAGTGCTGTGGGCTTCAACAAGGCCACGTTGTGTCTTCACAAGTCCTTGTGTTGTTACAATGAGCCTTAAGTGACTTTTGACCAGGAATGTGGTGCTAAGGTACATTTGAAACTGTTGCTCTTCAGAGGGTATCTGTTGCTCTTCAGTGGGTATCTGTTACTCTTCAAGGAGTATCTATTACTCTTCAAGGAATATCTATTACTCTTCAAGGAGTACCCTTAAAGCATTTCCATCCCTAAAACAGTAAGGTCACAGGAAGTCCAAGGAGTGTGCAGTTGTTAAAGAACAGACACTTAACCACTGAAGTCTAATGGTTCCTTCATGTTTTTTCACCTGCAGTCTGAAAACAAAGTGATAATTCATGTCAACAATGAGCAGAGTAAGAACTGCCTAAACAATAGGGGACTGACAGTTTTTGCTGTGGAAGTGGCTCCAAAATCCATGATGGTAAGGTTTTTTTATTGTTTAGCCAACTTTAGAGAAAATCAGGTGACATCTTTATATTTTCTTTTGTGAGTCTTTTATCACAATAATGAGCATGTGGAGAGTGGCATCTCTGACCAGAACACATCAGATGCAGTTCTTGATATGTCAAAGCCGATCCATTCTTGATATTTCAAAGCTGATCATCTGTTTTCCTGTGCAGTTTGCTATAAAAATCCATAACTGCTCAGTTTTTCATACATGGGCCTGTTTCACTTGTCCATTCTATACGTGCACCATTCACGAATATTTTTAATAATCATTTTCTAAGGCTGTATCTTATTTTTATTTCACTTAGTAGTTTTTAATCCCATGTATTGATGCCTGTGAGAAACAGATCAAGCATGCACTAATCAGAAACAGAAATAAATGTATTGCAGCCCTTGTGCACAGTGAGATTTGCAGGTGGCTCACTTTTGTTAGACTTGATTTAGGGATCGTGTTAACCATGAGACAATTTGATTGCTGAGCCTTGCTGCAGAGCTGGGCAGATTTAGTGACAATTCCAAATGAGGGTTCTGAGGGATGGAATGTGATGGAAAATGCATTACAGATGTAGATGATGTGTTTATTCATTTATTTATTTTTCCAAAAGTACACTCTCTTTGTTTAAAAGCAGAGGCATCCAAGCTATTTTTTATTTCCCAGCTTTCCAGGGTGGATTCATTCAAACCTGCTGTAAACAGAGCAGTCCCACGACACAGGCAGGGCTGGGGCCTGTTTAAATTGCTGCTGACACTTTAGATATCCATTGCCTCATCCTGTAAGGTGATTTTTAGTTTTTATTTAGTCTTCATTCAGTATAAACTGTAGGCTCAGCCCTTATGGATATTTTGCTGTTAAACTCAACAGTAATTTTTGAATATCTGTCAGTGTAGATGATGAATATTCATCATTTAGTGATACAAGTACTGAACACTTTGCTTACACAGCACACTGGGTAACCATTTTCCAATAAAGAGAACTCTCTTTCACCTCTGCTTTCTCTTGTGCCAGGTCTCTCAGCACGTGATGGCCCTGAAGGAGCAGGAGGAGTGGATTTACAGCTGTGTGCACTCTCTTGTGTGTTAAACCTCCCAGTGCCAGGCTTGGGAGCAGCCAGGCTGAAGCAGGAATGGCTTTGGGCAGCTTTTAGACAATTTATGGTCTTGTCCTTCACAAAAAGCTGGCATACATTTATATTTCTTGATGATCTTGGCATGAAAATGCTGAGGCACAATAAAAATTAGTTCTGTTCAGTAATCCAGCTGCCAGCTGAGTTATAACTGTGCTTTATAAAGAAAGGTTGGTTTCCCTGAATATGCTCCTATTTTCCACACCATGGATAGTAGTTTCATCACAGGCTGGAACTGCCTCACTGAGGAAAAACTTTGTTAAACGGGTTCCTAATTAACCATTCCTGTGGTTTTGATGTGAGAAGTGTAAAGGGATGAGGCTCATGATTTTATTTTGTCACCTGATAAAGGATTTGTTTTTTTTTTTTTCCCCTGGTCATTTGCTGATAATCCTCATCTTACCCTTGTTCTGTAATTATTGCCTGATTTTATACTCTTTTATATAAAAAAAGTCTGCCTTTTCATATGCAATAAGGAAATAACATCATTTGGGAAAAATGAAGGTTTGTCTTGAGCTCTTGACTGTTAACAGCAATTAATTATTCCCAGGGCAGCTGAAATAAGAAGACTGAAGTGCACCAAGTTTAGGCTGCAACAGCAATGAAAACCAGCTTGGAGGTACTAAAAACATTCAGCTTATTATATTTTTCGGGTTCCTCTATCTGTTAGTGTGGAAAAAAAAATTATAACCCTGGCCACTGGATGCTTAAAAAGTGTTTGAGTTTAAAATAGCTGTTAAATGTCTGTGACCCCATGTGTGAGGGCAGCAAGTAGTGTTGCAAAGTTATTTTTATCTGCCCTAACTCCTGCTCTCTGCTGTTACTGTGCTGTAATCTTACCCTGGGCAAGTAAATGTCAGTGACAAAATGAGAGCTGGGCTCCGATTTACACCCTGCAGCCATTGGTGCTCAGGCAGGACCCCTGGTGAGCTTTGAGTTTTCCATTTTTTTTCCTTAGCAAGTACCACAGGTATCATTTCCATTTTCAGAACTGTCTAAAAGAAGTTGTGGCCCCAAAAATATTTGGTGATTTTTAGCTCTGACTGAGCTCTGCAAAAGCTGCCTCAGGCAAGGTGTGGGTAAAGCAGAAATTCCCAGCTCCTTGGCTGAGAAGGATTTGGGAAATAATGAGACACTCTCTGTGGAATAGACACCACAAAGTCAGCAGTCCATTATTTACATTTCTTTTGTTTGTAAAATCAGCCTTTTTAGATGTGGCAGGAATTCATATGCAACTCTCTCTGCCTTTTAGGAAAGGAATAGTTAAGGCTGAAAGGAGGGCTTAGCTGGGAAATCGCTGCACGTGGAAAGAGTTGAGTTTGCTGCAGGTAAAAAACATGGCACAGCAATACACAGGGAACCTCGTTTATTTTCTGATCCTCCTGTGGCTAGGTAGGGTTTAATTATCCAATTTTTTAAAGCGGGGATGTAGGCAAGCTCTCCATGGCAGGTTCTACCTTTCCTGCCCTGGAGGAGGTGAGATTAGAGATCTTGGTTGCATGTGCAGAGTCTTTTCCCGTTTGCTCCAAATCCAGGTACCACCAAGACAGAAAAATTCCAGCTTCTCCTTTTAAGGTTGAACACGGGTACCAGCTTATTTCTTTGAGGGGAGACATTAAGGAGAAAAAAACCCTGTAACAGGTTATTTCAATTTCTGGAATGTTACCTTTCTTTTCTAGAGCTGTAACAAAATTCAGCTTCTTCAAGGCTTTGCTAATGCTGACCTTCCCTGCCCCCCCCTTCTGGGGCACTGGGGGGCTCCTGCTTATGTGGGGTGGTCACTTGTGGCCAGGCCCTGTCTGTAGGGTCTGTGGGGACATCCTGCTGGACAGGGACAGGTAGGGTCTGGAGCACCTGGGACAGCTGGGAAAGGGGCTCAGTCTGGGGAAGAGGAGGCTGGGGGGACCTTGTGGCTTTGCACAACTCCCTGACAGGAGGGGTCAAGCTCTGCTCCCAGGGAACAGGGACAGGATGAGGAAAAAGGGCTTCAAGTTGTGCCAGGGGAGGTTTAAATTGGCCATTAGAACAATTTCTTGATGGAAAGTGTCTGGTCCTGCCACAGCTGCCCAGGGCAGTGGCGGAGTCCCCTGAGGGATTTAAAAACCGTGTGGATGTGGCACTTGGCGACGTGGGTCAGTGATGACCTTAGGAGTTGGACTCGATCTGAGAGCGCTTTTCCGAGTTAACCATTCCATGATTGCAAGATGCTGGCTCGGACCGAGCAGAGCACCGGGACGCGGAGGTGCTCGGGGCTGTGGCAGGGCAGCACCGGTAGGACAGGACAGGGCAGGACAGGAGAGGGCAGGACGGGAGAGGACAGGGCAGGACAGGAGAGGGCAGGACAGGAGAGGGCAGGACAGGAGAGGACAGGGCAGGACAGGAGAGGACAGGGCAGGGCAGGACAGCCCACGGATGCTGTCGCCCGTGGCCGGAGCGTGCCCGGCGGGGAGCGGGCGGTGCCTTTAAGGGGCGGTCGCGGGGCGGTGGCGGCGGCGGGGCCGGGGCGGCCGCCGTCCCCCCCCGGCTCCCGGAACTCGCCCGGCGCCGGCCATGGTGCGGATCGTGACCGTGCAGACGAAGCCTTACGGCGACCAGAAGCCGGGCACCAGCGGGCTGCGCAAGCGGGTGACGGTGTTCCAGAGCAATGCCAACTACACCGAGAACTTCATCCAGAGCATCCTGGCCACCGTGCCGCCCGCCGAGCGCCAGGACGCCACGCTCGTGGTGGGGGGCGACGGCCGCTTCTACATGAGAGACGCCATCCAGCTCATCGTCCGCATCGCCGCCGCCAACGGGGTAAGAACCGGGGCTCCGGGGCTCCGGGATGCGCTCCCCGCCCGCCGGCAGCGCGGCCGCGCAGCGCCGGCGGAAATCGCTGGCGCTCGGCGTGTCCGCGGCGTGGAAGTAACGCGGTGAGTGACAGATAAGCTGGCGGGGCTGGCGTGGGACAGCTCGCGGTCCAGGCAGAAAAATCCCCCCCGGAGCCTCTCCCTGCCTCCGGGAGCGAGTGGACATTGGACAGGGCGGAGGTATGGAAGCAAACACGACTTTGCTCTAATTCCTCACGGCTATCGCTGGGTTTTCAGCTAAAACACAACCCAGCGGCACAGCGTGCAGGCTGCGAGGTGTTGGGAGGGAGCAGCGTTCCCTTCCACAGCACTGGAATGCGTCTCACTGCAGGGAAATTCCTCTGTGGGTTCGTCCTGCTCCTGTCACTTGGTAGCCTGAGGGAATGCCAGCAGGGAATGTGATGTTAGTGGGGAGAGATGTGCTGAAGTCAAGTTTGCCAAGGGAGGCTTTCCCCTACACTTACTCTTTTCCAAATGAAAACTGGGACACCAAGACCAGCAGCAAACGTTCTTCCTCATGGACCACGAAGGAGAGAGGGGCTGAGGGTGCTTGGTGCTTAGGGTAGAACCTCAGAGTTACCTGCTTTGAATTCCCAGGTGCCCCAATGCCTGTAAATATATGTCTTCTCAGGAAAAAAGTCATAATTTGGGATTTTTGGGATAATTTGTGAGTCTTTTATCACAATAATGAGCATGTGGAGAGTGGCATCTCTGACCAGAACACATCAGATGCAGTTCTTGATATTTCAGAGCTGATCAATTCTTGNTGGCAGCATTCCAGCACCGAGTTCTCCATCATTTACACTTCAGCTCCATCCCAGAAGCAGAGGCCTGGGGGTAGAGCCGTGCTGGGGTCTGATGAGGTGTTCTGGGAAGCGTGGAGGGCCGGGAATGTCTCGGATCCTCCCCTTGATCGTGCAGTCACTCACGTACGTGCAGGGTTGAGCTCGCTGCCTGCAGAGCTGCAGCAGTGGTCCCAAGGGCTGCCCTTGCCAGCAGGAATTTGCCTTGGAGCGTTTTATCCACGTGAATTCCAAGTGCTGGGACAGAATCGGCTCTAAAGTCAGAAAACGCTCTGAAAAGGCAGGAAAAATGGGAGGTGGAGGAAGGGAACGTGTGGAAGGATATGTGGGTTAATAAATGAGCAGCAGGTAAAGCCTGGATAAGTAACCAGAGGTGCAGGAAGGGGGTACTGGAAACTTGATTACAGATATTCGCTACATTTTAGCAGCACTGGCCTAAATAAGACAGTGCAGGAACTCCATTGCCAAACGCAGGACTGGCAGAACTCTGGTCCCAAGAAACGAGGTGCTAAAAACGGAGGGTTTCTCTAGCAAATGCAAAGCACTGGTTTTAAATAAATGTTGATGTGTTTGCCTTGTTTTGGAGTGCTTGAGGGATGCTTGGTTTGTGGGGTTTCTCTGTAATTACAAATATCAGTTTCCTGGTGGTTACCACGGTGTAGCTAAGTAAAAGTCTCTGAAAATCCTCTTTCTTCATAGTAAATATGAAGTGGCTGGAAGTTCCCTGCCCTTCAAAAAGAAGGATGGACAACTTCTGTTAACTGACAAGGAAGTGCCCTGCAGAACAGGGAACAGCACATGGAAACTTGTTCCTGCAGCTGTGGGTTTGTCCAGGTGCTGGGACTCTGAGACATCTCCTGATTCCAGCCAGGTCTGGGGGAAAAACTCAGTGGCCTCATGCCGAGAAAAGCTGAATGACACCAGGAAAACTGCTGGAAAAATGCATTTCTGGTCCTGAGGCTTAAGAGGTGATAGATGAATTCTTAAACTCACGTGGTGTTAAGATCTGGTTGAATGGTGCTCTCCAGCCACAGCAGAGACCTGAGGACCACAGCTGATAATCTTTAGTTTTACAACATAAAAGGAAAGGATGCTAAAATGAGCTTGAATTTTGCCTCCACCTGGAATGGTTAATATGAAATTAAGTATTCGTTTTTGACTAGCAACAACTCAGTTTGTAGTCTTGAGATTAAGGGGGTGTTTATTTTATTTTAAAGTTCACATTTCTGTAAGTAAATTAAAATTGAGATTGTTTGCCATTCCCAGTTGGTATCCAGTGTAGCCTACCAGCTTTGTTTTGGTCTGTGTGCCATCTTTCCTTGATATTATTCCCACATGGTGAGTCTGACCCTCTAATTACACAAATCAGATCTTCACAGGCCCTGTTGGAGCATCACTGATCAGCAGAATCGTGGCTGTGCAATAATTTTATGTCAAAAATGACAGAAACTGTAAATCCAGGTGTGGTCCAGCCCCAGGTTGATTCAGTGACATTGTCACCTGCTATTCACCAAATTTACTGTGCCCTTGATTCCTTCCTAACTGAACGCTTTTCCAAGTGCTGCAAAGTTGCCACACTCAGGCACGTTGCTGGGAGGTGTTTTGAGTGCCAGGCTGTGCCTCGCATGTTAAATAGTGCCTGCTTTTGATTTATAGCTGCAGGACAAACAGGGCTTTTATTGGAAATGCTGCTCTCTCCCCCAGGAAGTTTGGGTTCCTGGCTTGGCTGCTTTAACCTTTCTCCTCCCTCAGTTATCCAGGGAAACCAAGTGTTCAAACTTGGTGCATTTATTTGCCACTGTTCTCTTTTTCCTTTGTGCTGTTCTGCCGCAGCTCCCAGCCCAGTTCACACTGAGCTCTTCCCTTTGAGTAAAAGCTCCTGGGATTAAAATAATCAAAATAAAGTGATCGTAAAGAAAGTTCTTCCAAAAAGCAATCCCTGTGTACCAGGCTTAGATGTGGTGATGCTGGATCCTCCAGGCCAGGAGGGAAAACCTCAGTTTCTGGCTTTCTTATGTTACTGTTTTTCTCAGAGGCAGAAGGGGAAATTGAGATGTGATATCTAAAGTGAGGAAATAAATACCACTTGTAGATATTTCCTGGCTGCAGATGATGTGGATTTTAGAAGACAGCAGCTGCAGCAGCTCTCACGGCCTCTTTTTACACCAGCTTAGACTCTTTTTGCCTGTAAAGTTAATTGGCTTATGTCAGTTTACAGTGGAAGGTGATTAAGTGGTCAGGTTGTCCAGTTTCAGTGGCCCTTTGGAATTTTAAACTCTGCACTGGTGAAACTCCAGCTCAGAGCAAGAGCTAAGGTGCTTTGCAGGTAATCCCTGCAAATCCAGCAGGCAGAGTTGAAATTCATCCTAGCAGGGATTTAGCTGTAATCTCCTGGGACAATGACTCTGCAGGAGCAGACACCTCAGCTGGGGCTGGGCTGGCAGGGCAGAGGGAAATGCCCTCCCTTTGTCAAGGCAAAGTTTGGGACAGGGAGCTGGGCTGGAGAGCTGCTGTCCATGTGTTGTTCCAAATCTGAGCCCACCAGGATTGAGAAACGCATCCTGTCATGATCCTGAGTTGGCCAAAGTATTGATTAATGCCCCAGATGAGGAGATGGAATGTATTTTAGAAATGAACAGAAATAGCTTAGATATCAGTAGGAAGCTCAAAGAATTCTGAAGGAATAAAAGTGTAGTATGTACATTTATAATACATATTCATAGTATAAGTTGCAGAGTAACAAACTAAACAGCAGATGTGATGGGTAGAGGACAAAGGCTGGATCGTCCAGTTATCCAGAAAAACATCATTTCCCAGTTTTAAAATAGGGTTGTTATAACGAACATCAGGCAATAAAGCCTCACCAAGAGCACAAGTCCTGAGCTTGGGGCACCAGCCCTCAGAGAGGATCTGCTCTGGATGCAGGAGACACCAGCAGGAATGGCTGAGGTCATTCTGTAGGGAAGAAATTCCTCCCTGGGAGGGTGGGCAGGCCCTGGCACAGGGTGCCCAGAGAAGCTGTGGCTGCCCCTGGATCCTTGGATGTGTCCAAGGCCAGGTTGGATGGGGCTTGGAGCACCCTGGGACAGTGGAAGGTGTTTTTGGGTTCAGGTGCAGGTTTCCAAGGGCATCCAGGGACAGGGGCTCTATCTCAGCAGGCTGGGGCCAGAAATCCTGGAGCACTGAGGAAATCCAGCTGGAATCCCTCCCCTTTTCCCTGGTGCAAGGGCAGGACTGCAGAGATAAAATGCAGATTTGGTCGTGGTTTGAGGGGCTGACCTTTGAACAGAAAGTTGCTCAATCCTGGTGGCCAGTGTGTGCCTCCCTGGAAAGGAAGGCTCAGCCCCTGGCAGTGGGACAAATCTGGAGATGGGGATTCATTCCCAGCCCTGCCAGCCCCTCTCTCTGCCACCAAACTTCTCTTTTCAGCTGTGTTAGGAACAGAACAGTGTCTCTTCATTCTGGAGTGATTCGCATGTGAGTGCTCTTGTGCTGTTGAGATGCTGCCAAATATCTTTTTTCCCCTCTGGAATCTCTACAGCGACTTCCAAACTCGGATTTTTAATTAATTCCTAATAGAAACAAAGCGTTTCGCAGTGGGAGCAGCACTCCTTGTATGACTAATAACACACTTGCAGCCTGTTTGTTTTTCTTGAGCTCCATTTGTCCTGGCATTACAAATGTCACTCCCAGCAGTGGCTGCCTGGACCAGAGTCATCCCCGGCAGAAAGTGCCAGGATTTGGCAGCTGCTCACTGGGGTTTTCCAGGGCTCTTGGCACCCTCTTATGGCCGATGTGCAGGGACAGCACTGGCTCTGGAGCTTTCCTGAGGGCAGGAGTTACAGGAATGGGATTCTGTCTCAAAGGAGAGTCACAGATGAAGTGTAAAGTGGTTTTACTCCATCTGGTGCCTGGGATTTTGTGCAGAGTGTCTTCTTGACTAAGCACAGAAAAGAGGCAGAAGGAGATGCCTGTCACCAGCTGTCGAAAATCCCTGCAAAGCTGGAAAAGGGAGCTTGCAGCTAAACGTAGCCCCTCAGAGGGGACATTGGCTTTATCTGCCCTCTGAATGGGGACAGAGACCTGGGAGAGGCAAGGGAAGGAAAGGAGAAGAGGAGGAGAGGGCGCCCTGGACCTTGGAGAAGCCTGACCCAAGGGTGCAGCAGGGGATGGGAACTGGGAATTACTGTTCAGCCTGGCTTTTCCACAGCAGGTTCCCCCCAGAATTATTTTTCTTGCCTGAATGCCAAAAGATAAAATTGTAACTTGGAGGAAGGCTGGGTTTGTGTCGGAGTGAGGAGCTGGGAGAGTCTGGCTCTAACCCTAAACCTGGTCCCAGGCTTGGGGAAGACTCCAGGTGAAGAAGGCTCCATCTCTCAAAAGAGATGGCACAGCTCACACAGGGGGAGAGGGGATGGGTAGGACCATGGAATTGAGCCAAGGTTGGAGCTGTGGCTCTGCAATGTTTTACTGAACTTAAGCCCTCTCAGAACAGTCTTGTTTGTCTTTCTATCATTAAAGTCAACAGTTAGTCCAGAGTTTTAGCTCTGCTCTTGTGTGTTTAAGTGCAGGACAGTAAAAGGTGACCTGAGATATTAGGAAATATCCCTGTTTGTGCCAGATTGGCTGTTGGGGGAGGGAGATTCCCTCACCAGCCTCTCCACCTGCCACGAGGAATAAGAGACCAAGGAAACAGGACCACAAGGAAAAGCTCAGAGGATCTGGGCCGTTTGCTGTGACAGAGGGCACTCAGAGCCTAATGCCAAAGGATGTGTCAGTGAGGAGTTGTCAGGAAGAGGATTAGGATCTCTTTGTTTGCTGTGTCAGTGAGGGAGGTGTCCAGCAGATTGCAGGGAAGCACTTCCAGCTGCAAGGCTAATTATGCACTGGCAGGGCTTACCTGGAGAAAAAGATTCCAAGAACAAGTTAGATCAACTTCCAGGAGGAGACCTGCGTGTCACTGATTTAGCTGTGGGGAGGGAGCAGATGGCCTGAGTGATTTGTAATGATCAGTCACCCTGGCAGAGCCTCCCAGATCACGGATCAAATGACCTTTCCCCAGCCCCACCCCAGTACAAAGGTGCTCAGCACCCACCTTTGGTGACATTTTGCACCTCTGAATGCTCTGGCAGCCGTGCCATCCCCAGTCTCTCACCAGCCCTGCTTGGACAGTTATTGGTGATTTAGTTTCTCCCAAATGGTGGTGCAGATGTTGCAGGAAAGCCCTGGGAGCAGATGAGCACCCCGAGAATGGGGTTGGTGTGTCTGCCCTTGTCCTTGTGCCTTTTATGCACTATTTTATATTTCATTTGATGCAGTGTTTCACTTTATGTACATAAACATTGCATGAATGACCCTCCTCCCCTGCTTAATTTGGTTTAATTGCTCTGTCTGCTCCACATGCACTGACCTACACGCAAATTCCAACCCTCCACAGATTTTCCCTGCCAGTAAATCCATGTGCATCCCGTGTGCAGTCACGGCAGCTGGTGGGTGTCCTGTGCCCTCCTCCTGTCACTTAATGCCACGGCATTTCCCAGGCCAGCGAGAAGGGAAAGAGCTTGCTTAGGCCTTTTGCT
Organism: Melanocharis versteri; assembly: GCA_013397845.1. Lineage (NCBI taxonomy): Eukaryota > Metazoa > Chordata > Aves > Passeriformes > Melanocharitidae > Melanocharis > Melanocharis versteri. Next base: position 540,025 of record VZTG01002803.1, on the reverse strand, counting down.
GCCAGGTGTAATTTTGGGAGCTGGATTTTGGGTTCTGTGCCACTAGAGGGAAACCTGGGCCTTTGCATGGGAACAGAGAGCTGCAGGATGCTGGAATCGTGTGGGTGGATAAAACACAAACCAGTTTTGCTGTGTATCCCAGGCAGTATCACTGCTGGGGTAAAAGATGTGTTGGTTCACACAGATTATCCAACTCCATTTTAATGTGCTGATGGATAAATCAGGACCTTGGGGACACGGCCAGTGTTGGCCTTGGCAGGGTTAGGGGTTTATGTGGATTATCTCAGAGGCCTTTTCCAACATTTATGATTCTGTGATCTCCCTTGGAAGAAAATACAGCAATTATTGGAGCAATGACAGAATCAGCACCGCAGGGAAGATTCCCTGAGCACCTTCAAGCCTGTCACACTTCAGCTGTGTACACATCTCCTTTTTCCTGCTTTTAATAGTGGGACAAACAGAGTCATTACCGAGTGTCTGTTCTTTAATTGCTCCAGTAATATCTATAAATCGTTTCCAGCAGCTCAGGCAGAGGACTCTGAGCGTTGTTAAAGAGGAAAGGCTGTTTTAGAGCCATGGGATGGTTTGGGTCGGAAGGCACCTTCAAGCCCATCCCATTCCACCCCCTGCCATGGGCAGGGACACCTCCCACTATCCCAGGGTGCTCCAAGCTCTGTCCACTCTGGTCTTGAACACTTCTAGGGATGGGGAGTCCACAACCTTCCCTTCCTTCATTTACCTTCCCCACGCTGCTTCACAGCAGTTTCTCAATATCTGACTCTCTTCTGTTTGTGTTTAGGCTGTCCCACAACGAACAGCGTTATGGGATGCAGTTTTCCCAAACATTTGGTAGCTTTTTGTGGTTTTAATCCGGGTGAGACTTGCTGGAGGTGTTCAGTGGAGGCTCATGAGGTTTTCCAGCCAAAGCCTGCCGTGCTGTTCCTGCTGGAAAATCTCCCTGTGTTCGAGGGAGCTGTGGGAAGTCAGGTTGTCAGGGCAGGAGCCGCATGAGCAAACGGGAGGTAACGGATCTGTTCCCTTCCATTTTAAGAGTGACCTTTAACTCACCAGACTTTGCAAAATAGCTGCAGCAGGATCCTGCTGGATGTTTGCCTCCAGAGCCCCAGCGTGCGGCTGGGCTTGGCACTGCCCTCTGGATCTGGGGAAACGCCGGAGCGGCGCATCCGAGCGGGGCTGGGCTGCTCCCACCTCCCTGCCCGAGGGACACCCGCACGGATTGACACTGCTGGGCTCCTTGGGATGGCTGGGAGCAGCGCCCGTGGCAACCAGGAGGTGACAGAGAAGACAGGAGTCCTTTGCCAGCCTTGCAGTGAGGGACAGCAGCGTGGAATTGTGCGTTCTCCGTGACATTGATCCCCCACCGCAAGTGCGAGGACGCGGCTTCGGTTACAGAAGGTCCAAGGAGCTATTTTTGGGTGTTCAACAGCTCCCCTGAACTCCTGCCTCGTAGGTGGGCCATTGCTGTGTCGAGGCTGGGGGTGAATTTTGGCATATTTGACTTTTTAAATGCACCTGTGTGAAAAAAGGACATGGAAGACGCTCCCCTGCCTCTGCTGACAGTGCCAACAGCTCCTTACAGCGACCAGAGACCAGGAACCAGCGGGTTACGGAGGAAGACCTTTTACTTTGAATCCAAGCTGAACTATTTGCAGAATTTTATCCAGAGTATATTTTTTTCCATAGACCTAAGAGATCGCCAAGGAGCCTCTCTGGTGGTTGGAGGTGATGGGAGGTACCTCAATAAGTCTGCAGTGGAACTGATTGTCCAAATGGCTGCTGCCAACGGGGTTGGTAAACGTTAAAGGGCTGAATTCCTGTGGGGTGTGGCTGAGAAATGCAGAAATCCATCAGAAATTGGGCACTGTGAGATTTAATCCCCCAAAGGCTTTAATCAGCTGCTAATTGTGACGTTTTTAATGGCAGATCAGTTGGGGAGTGCAGAAATTACTGGTTTTTCACTCTAAGTGTTGCAGTTGGGCAGAAAATAACACGTGGAGAAAGGGAAATAAATTCTGCCTGGGGTTTGCGTGTTTTTGCTTTGTGCTTTGACATGCCCCGAGCTGTTGGCACCTGTGGATTTTTCTATGTTTTCACGAGAACATAAACCCCTGATTATGTTCAGAAATGAAGTAACAGGGAGAGGGGCAAAGGAAAAGAAACAACCACATTTTGCCTTTCTCACCAGGTGTAAGTGGTGGCTGTGGGATAAATGCTCAGGGAGTTTTGAAAATTGATATGAGAGTTAGCAAGTGAGTGACAGCCTTTATAGGAGGCTCAGTTGTGCTGGAATTCTGTGTTTTGGAAGCAGAGCAAGAGGCTTGTGTGTTTGTGGCAGATCGTGGTTCATGCATTGGGCTTTTGTCTTTGTTTCCTTCTGCTTTTTAAGAAGAAAAGGCTCTGTTGTCTGTCCTGGATCTCTTAGTGCACAGCAAACTTCGTGCAAAGGGACCTGGATTTTAGGAATCTGTTTGACAAAAAACCTGACTAGAACAGTGTAATTAATAGCGAAGGGGAGAATAGGAGGAGATAAATTTATTAATTTATTTTTGAAATTGACATATTTTCCATTTTGGGGGGCAAAAAAAACAACCCTCCTGGCATTGCAAATTAATGTCTTCCTTTGAAATCAGTGTATGGGCTGAGCAGAAGGGCTGGAAAATGTGCACAAAGAGCTGGAAAATGTGCACAGAGCCAGGCTTGGAGTACCTGACACCAGGACAGATCTGCTGGTGAGAGGCAGATCAGGCTCATCTTCACCAGCTCAGACTTTTCTCTCCAGCACTGGGCCCAGGTCTGGCTAAAATGGGGTTTAGGTGCTGGTTTGGGTGTTTTCCATGGATTTTTCTCCTCAGTCTGGCTGGTGCCTGTCAGTGTTGTGCTCGTGGTGCTCAGGGTGTGGGGTTGGTGGCTTGGGCTGCATCTCCTGCACAGAAAGGGCTGCAAGGGTGGATTGGGGACACCATGGAGCTGCAGCCACCAACTTCCATGGCCTGGAAAAGCTGGTTCCAGTGTTCCTGGGGGGAGGAGGGGCTGCAGGAGATCTTTGTGTACATCCTAATTCAGTGAAATCAGGGTGGAAGAGTTGCCTAGATGGTTTTGAAGTGCTGTAACCCAAAATTGCTGCACAAAGCGGGTCTGTTTTGAGGATTCCATGAAAGGTGCTTCTCCATCATTGCAGCCTTAGGTTTTCCTCATCAGAAATTCCACAGACTAAAAGAAGGATTAAGTGTAAATCGTTCAGCACATTGTTACACTGAGCAACCTTCTCCAGTGCTCACCACGAAGGATTTAGCACTGGATGGGTGGGGAATGGCAGCTGAAAGCCAAGGAGGACCCAAATCACAGAGCAGCTCACATGGAGACGAGTGTTTCTTCCTTTCCTCCCTTGCTGTGGGGAAAAGCTGCAGCTCAGGTGTGCAGGAAGGGCAAGGACAGGGGATTTGATGTGTTCATCCAGCTCTCCAGCAACTGCTGCCTGCTTTGGCAGGGAAAATCCCTTATTTTCCCTTCCCCTGCAGCATTCCTGGGGCACTGATGCACAGGGGTGGTGCAGAACGTGACCCTCAGAGGGAAACTGGGCAGCAGGAGGGGAAATTTGGAGAGAAACTTCCTGAACGTTACATGAATTCTCAGGGAAACTGAAGGAGCAAGATTTGGAGGCTGGAATAAAGCACAGGGCAAGGTGTGTCTGAGAGTGGGGGAAAAGCAAACCCTGTGGAGGTTGAGCTGCTTCAAATGAAATGTGAGGTGCAATAAATGAGTGTGAGCAGGGGCTGGGTGGGCACAGTGAGGGCTCCAGAACGAGCTGCTGTGGCCAGCTGGAGGCAGGGCCCTCCCTTTGGATTTGTAAAGTGCTTTTTCACATTTCTGCTGTTGTTTGCTGGAGGTGCAGCTCTGCCAGCAGCTGGGCTGTGACAGCTGGACTGTGTAATAACTGATGGGCAGCGAGGCTGGGGCTTAGCACCTGGCAGTGCCAGGGGACAGGAATCACAGCCATCCCATGCCCTTGGCTCAGCACCCACCACAGCTTGGGAATGCTGCTCTTGATTCCTGCTTCAGCCTGTGACTGAATGAAATCCCTTCTCTTTTCCCAGTCTGTTCTGGGTCTGACCCCCTCGGCTGCTGCAGAGGAATCTGGTGTGGTTTTGAATCCTGCCACCTCATTTGGGGGCTGTGGGAAGGAGGGGAATTATCCACCTCCTGGTGTATTGCTCTGGATCCAGTCTCAGTGATATCCCTGCATTTATGGGAAGGAGTTACCCGCTGCGAGGAAGAATCTGCAGCTGCTCCCATGATGATCAACTTTTGTGTTCTTTTGGCTTCTCTCTGCCCCATTGTGTGTTTTGAAGGCAAATTTTGAGGCCACAGCCAGAGGGAATGTTCGGTTTTTGTGGCGTTTAATGCCTGTGGAGAGCTCAGGCCTTCAGTGCCTCCATGTGCAGCATTCATGGAGGAAAACGCTCCAACAGAGCGGGGTTGGATGCAGCACGGAGAGATTTGGCAGGAACAGGGCTGTGCTTTACCTGTTCAGGGTTTGGGATTTGGCAGGAACAGGGCTGTGCTTTACCTGTTCAGGGTTTGGGATTTGGCAGGAACAGGGCTGTGCTTTACCTGTTCAGGGTTTGGGATTTGGCAGGAACAGGGCTGTGCTTTACCTGTTCAGGGTTTGGGATTTGGCAGGAACAGGGCTGTGCTTTACCTGTTCAGAGTTTGGGATTTGGCAGGAACAGGGCTGTGCTTTACCTGTTCAGGGTTTGGGATTTGGCCTCACAGGGGTTTGCTCTGCTCGTCCCCTCCCAGATCGGGCGCTTGGTGATCGGGCAGAACGGGATCCTGTCCACGCCGGCCGTGTCCTGCATCATCCGCAAGATCAAAGCCATCGGGGGCATCATCCTGACGGCCAGCCACAACCCCGGCGGGCCCAACGGCGACTTCGGCATCAAGTTCAACATTGCCAACGGAGGTCAGGGCACTTCTGCTTGATTTTTACAACTATTATTGTTATTTATTCCTTGTGTCCACCCCAAGGATCCCAGTTTCTGTTCGCATCCCGGGATCCGGTGCCCTGAGCAGTGGTTTCCCTGACAAAGCAAGTGATGCTCCCCTCATATCCCTGTTCCTCTCCCAGGAGGGCATTCCCAGCTCTTGGCTGTGTTCCTGAAGTTCACTCCTTTTGCAGCTGGATTCTTTAACACCTTTGCTGTGCCCATTTCCTCTCCCAGGAGGGCATTCCCAGCTCTTGGCTGTGTTCCTGAAGTTCACTCCTTTTGCAGCTGGATTCTTTAACACCTTTGCTGTGCCCATTTCCTCTCCCAGGAGGGCATTCCCAGCTCTTGGCTGTGTTCCTGAAGTTCACTCCTTTTGCAGCTGGATTCTTTAACACCTTTGCTGTGCCCATTTCATCTTGCAGGTCCTGCTCCCGAAGCCATCACGGATAAAATTTTCCAAATCAGCAAGAAAATTGAGGAATATGCAATCTGCCCAGATCTCCAGGTGGATTTGGGCACCATTGGGAAGCAGCAGTTTGACTTGGAGAACAAATTTAAGCCCTTTACAGGTAAACAAATGTTCTTCCTCTGTTACATTTCCCATGTGACTTCTGTCAGTCACCAGTGAAATATGAAAATAAATTTTAAAAAGACTTTTTAAAAATACTGCAAGTGTTTTTTTTACCATCTCCTGATGCTTGTAATTAAAAAAGAAATTAGTTAAAAGATGATAAAAATTGATATTTCTCTCAGCCTCCATTTCTGTGTTGTGGGATTTTTATGCTGTATTTTATGTTTTTATATTCCCTGTTGGCTGCAAAGGTGCAACTTTTTGAGTTCACACTTCCCATCGACTTTGCTGGAATTTAAAGATCTGATTTTATAAATATTTTTTTAAATTTTAGTGAAGTGGGACTGAGCCCTCTTGAAGGAAGTCCAGGGAGCCTTAGCTGGGAACAGAGTTTGCCTTAAGGATTTTGTTGGTCCATTTGTCACCTGATTAGCAGTGAGAGCCTGTAATTAAATTCCTAATTTAGCCCCATTATTCCAGTCCCTATTCTGGTTCTCTGGGATGTCCAAGGGCTTTGTGCTGAGCCCTGGCCCTGCACTCCAGGACCCTCAGCACAGAGGCAGCACCTGGTTACCGAAATTCCAGGTTGTGAGGGTTGATCCTCGTTTCCTTCTCATTTCCAGTGGAAATCGTGGACTCTGTGGAAGCCTATGCCAACATGCTGAGGAATATCTTTGACTTCAATGCCTTAAAGGAGCTGCTGTCAGGGAAGAACCAGCTCAAGATTCGCATCGATGCCATGCACGGTGGTAAGTGGGGCTGGGCTTGGGGCTCTGTGGGGTCAGGTGTCCTTGGGGGTTTGCCACCTACTTCAGACAGGAAGATTTTCTCTGGTATTTATATTGCAAGTTTGGGTTTTGGTTTGTAGCAGACTGGATTTTTCTTTTTGGGAGCAAATTTTTAATGTCTTATGTTATTTTCTTTTGTCAAGTGTTGTGTTTTGGGGGTTGGAATGAGCTCATCTTTAAGGTCCTTTGCAACCCAAACCATTCTAGGACTCTGTGAAGTGTTTCATGGAATCCTGGAATGGTTTAGGTTGGAAGGGACCTTAAAGCTCATCCAGTTCCACCCCCTGCCATGGGCAGGGACACCTTCCACTGTCCCAGGTTGCCCCAAGCCCTGTCCAGCCTGGCCTGGGACACTTGCAGGGTTGGGGTGGATTTTGATGTGAGCTCCTAAACCATAAAGCACCTCAAGTGGCCCAAAGTGAGCAGCCCGAGGTGGGTGGTGCCGTGGCTGGTGTGGAGCTGCCCGAGGTCAGAGCCAACTCCTTCCTCTCTGTTTTCCCAAAACAGTTGTGGGCCCTTACGTGAAGAAGATCCTGTGTGAGGAGCTGGGAGCCCCAGCAAACTCAGCTGTGAACTGCACCCCCCTGGAGGACTTTGGGGGCCACCACCCTGACCCCAACCTGACCTACGCTGCCGACCTGGTGCAGACCATGAAGAAGGGAGAGTACGACTTTGGAGCTGCATTTGACGGAGATGGGGTAAAGGAACTGCTCAGAATTCCCCTTCTTTCCCTCTGCCCAGCTCTGGGGACTGAGGTGCACCTTTTCTCTCCCTCTCTGCTCTGTAATCATGACTGAAGTGAAGCACTTGCTGCACTTTGCCACCATAGCAAGAGTTGGCTACTGTGCCAATAAGCCCAAACTGTATTTAAATAACCTTAAAACCGCGAAAAATCAGCAGGAAGATGAAACCCCATCGAGGTGCTGCTGTGTAACTCCTTCAAAGCTCTGTGTTTATTTCAGAAAATCTCTGGGAGCTGTTGGGTTTCTGGGCTGGGCCCTGGGCTGAGCAGGGAGCTGAGCTGTGCCTGTGCTGTGTCCCCCAGGACCGCAACATGATCCTGGGCAAGCACGGCTTCTTCGTCAACCCCTCCGACTCGGTGGCCGTCATCGCCGCCAACATCCTCAGCATCCCCTACTTCCAGCAGACCGGGGTGCGCGGCTTCGCCCGGAGCATGCCCACCAGCGGGGCCCTGGACAGGTAACACCCACCAGGGACAGGGGACGGGGGACAAGGGACAGGGCAGGGAGCCCTGCGAGGCAGGGGGTGCCCCTTTCCTGGGGTTTCACCCGGATTTGTTCCGTGTGTTCGGCCCGGTGAGGAGAGAGGCAGTGCCAGGCTGCCGTGGGCCGCCTGCCAGGGCAGCAGCGAGGTTTAATGGATTAAGCCCTGCCTGGGGACATGGCAGAACTGGGCTGAGCTCTTGGTTCTTTCTCTTCCCTACAGACAAGCCCAAACAAATGACTTTCCCCACCATATTTTTTTCCTTAAATGTGATAGTGACACTTTCTTGGTGAAACGCTTTGAGATCCGCAACTTGAAATTGCTTTGAAGAGCTGAGGGCTTATATCTGTTCTTTAAATGCACGTCCCCCCCATCTCCCAAATGTCACACTGGGATTAAATGGAGGGATTGTCCCAAAGCAGTGGCATTCCCTGCCTTCAGTGGCACCCCTGGAGAGATGCTGATCCCATTTCCCACAGGAGCACTGAGAATCCAGGGATGTGACGTGGCCTTCTTACCTTGGCAGAGTGGCCCAGGCTACCAAGATTGCTTTGTATGAGACTCCAACGGGCTGGAAGTTCTTTGGAAACCTGATGGATGCAAACAAACTGTCTCTGTGTGGAGAGGAAAGTTTTGGGACTGGTAAGTCAGCATTCCCAATATCACCCATAATGGTGATTCCTTATTCTTTATAGCTTGGGATTTATCTTTCATCTGGAGTTGTTAATACTTGTAAAATAATAAAATATAAAAAAGGCTTGGGGGAATCAGTGTGGAAATGAACACAATGCTGAAGGTTTTGTGAGGCAGGAGCTCCTCCTCCTGCAGTTCTCCAGGAAGGCATGTGGAGATAGGCAGGAAGTTTGGGGGCCTCTTTAGTAGCCCGGTCATTGAGTCTGTGGGGATTTAGTGCAATGCTAAATGTATTTTTCAGCTCTTGGTGGCCAGGAAAACCTTCTCAGTGTTTTCATTTCTGGAAAGAAATACGGTTTGGAGCACGGAGTTTTATTAGGGAAGGTTTCAGGTCACTATTAAATCTCTGAGCTTAATAGGGCCCTCGTTTTCCTGTTCTGAAAACAAGGTATGATTTATAAAGTTTAAATTAACACTTGCCTTTGAACAGTCTAAGTGAGTTATTGAGTTCCTGAGAAACAAAGTGAACATCACGAGGAATTTACTGGGGGTGTGCAGGGAAGTTGAGGGAGTAGGATTTGCTCCAGGTTGGTGAGGACACTCAGGATTCCCGGGAGGTCTCTGCAGTCCTTGAGCTCTCCCAGCATCTCCCATGTGGTTTTATGTCCTGCCTGTGGAAATGGGACTTCTCTGCAGGCAGGGCCCTGAATCAGCACCTGATTCCTGCACAAAGGCAGTTTTTTATCTGGCCTCATTCTCCCTGAGATGTTTTCCCTGTTCTGTAAGGATCTCTGGTGGGATATGCAAGGCACAAGGTCCTGAGGGAATTTCTCACTCAAACCTTGTGAGTTTTCATTCCACCACCCCAGAAAAACCTTTTAGACTGTGTGGGGGTGCCTTAAACTCTCAAATGCCTGGAGTGAAGTGCTTTGTGGAGCTGGGATGCACAGCTTGGCAGGAAGGGATTACCCCAGCTTTCCTGAGGCTGAGGAAATGGGATCACAGCTCTGGGGGAGAGCAGGTTGCTGTGGGGCTGGGCAGTCTCCAGGGCAGTATATTTGCAGCCAGATATTACTCTGATATGTGAGACTGGGATTTGGCTGTGGGTTGGAAAGAAAGGGGAATTTCAGGGAACCTGGTATCTCTGTAAAGGAATCTTGAAGTAAATGACGAGTAAAGAAAGATTCTGGAGTTTTGCCCTGAGTGATTTCAGCATGTGCTGAGTTTATATCCTGGACCTTGGCTAATGAGAGGGCACTGGTGCTTCAGGAGATAAATAAAATCAAATTCCTGGAGCTGCTGGCAGGAGATGATCTCAAATGAGCAGCTCCCCAAAACTGTTTCCACCTCTGATTATATGAACAACAAGCTCAGTTTCTCTGCACCCCCAGCAGGTAAGAGACTGCCTCCCAAACCAAAGGGATCCCAGTGGCAGCAGGGGCTGAGAGAGAGGGTTGGAATTTTGGCCAGGCAGCAGCACATCCGAGTGGTGGGAGCTGAAGCAGTTTGGGGGAACAGATTGGGAAAGGGCCCAGGAGAGCTGGACTCCCCTACAATGCAAAGGGGTTTGTCTATGTGGCAAATGCACTTAGGAAGGAAAAAGGAATGAAAAGGGGTGAGGAGGGTTGGTTGATAGGAAGTTAATGAGTTGTTTGGAGCTGGACAGGATGGGGGTGTTGAAGGGGAGAGAGGTGAAGGAGCAGCCAAAAGACCCAGCAAAAATTGAAACAAACTGTGAGGCGGTGGGACTGGAGTCCAGCAGCAATTAGAGTAATGCGACATGACAGAATTCCTGCCTGCTTCCTTGGGTATTTTATTCCAGCAATAAGTTGATACATCACATGGGACTGGTGTTTATTTAGCATTCCTCTCCATCACCTCTGCCCAGCTCTCTCCGCCGTGAGGGACTGTGGGGATAATTTATGGCCACATCCACAACAGTGGGATTTGTGCAAAGCACCACGTAACCCCTGCCCTTTCCCAGAGGATTCCCATTCTGCCACTCCTTCAGGGGGTGACATGGCAGCTCTGGAGCACTCCTGGGATTTCTTTAATACCTGTTTGGAGGTTTTCCAGAGTGGGAAGGAGAAAACTTTGCATCTGTGGGGCACAGGGTCGAACTGGCGCACCAGAGGCACCGAGTGTGGGCTGGGGGTGTTCTGGGCCATCTGATCCCGTTTGATTTGGGGGCTGTCTGTGTAAGGTCCAGCACCTCTCAGGTTTCCCAAGGGGTCAGTGCTGTGTGATCCCACTGTGCTTCCAGGGCAAGGCTGGGCTGGCTCTGGCTGCTTCCTGCTCTCCTTGCAGTGCCAGCTTTGGGAGAATCCACAGCGAGAGGCAACGGGCACAAACCGAGGCCCAGGAAATTCCACCTGAACATGAGGAAGAACTTCCTTATTGGCAAATGCCTTTTTTTTTTACTTGATGCCCTTTTTACTGTGCATTCCTCATTGCTTCCTTGAGAACAGAGTTAAGGATGTGTGAACAATGAGTGTGTGTGTGTTAAAAGATGCCGAGTGTTTTATTTGGGCTGGAGCTGGAGCAGATGAGATCCTGACCCATTTTAATGACGCAGCAGGGATGGAGCTCTGGAAATGCTTCCCATTTGTGAGCTGTGCAGCTGCCAGTGGGATGGAGGAGAGGAGAGGAGACAAGGTGGGGACTGTGGTGTGAGAGGAGTGGGAATTGTGTCCATGCTGTGGCTCCCCACAGGCTCCGACCACATCCGAGAGAAGGACGGGCTGTGGGCAGTGCTGGCCTGGCTCTCCATCCTGGCCACCCGCAAGCAGAGCGTGGAGGACATCATGAAGGACCACTGGCAGAAGTACGGCAGGAACTTCTTCACCAGGTGGGGAAAGTGCTCCTGACACCTCCCATTCCCTGTCCTGGCTCAGAGCAGAGCCCTGGTGGCACTGCTGTGCCAGCGTGGGGCTGTTCCTGTGTCATCCCATTGCTGTCACTGTGGGGCTGTTCCTGTGTCATCCCATTGCTGTCACTGTGGGGCTGTTCCTGTGTCATCCCGTTGCTGTCACTGTGGGGCTGTTCCTGTGTCATCCCGTTGCTGTCACCGTGGGGCTGTTCCTGTGTCATCCCATTGCTGTTTGTCCTGTAGTAGTTTAAAACTCCCCATGCACTTTGCAGCATTCCTGGATGCCTTGAGATGGGGATTCACCGTAACCCTTCGTGGTGTCCAGCTTTGGGTGGTTATTCCAGACATAAATCTGGTACCAGTCTGAACATTTTATACATGCAGGGTATCTTTTTTTTCTTTTAATGGAGATTTTTTCTTCCAAGAGTCTTTTTTTGCCATGGGATCAGTATTCTTGAGACCCCATATCACAAGTTAATTTGTGATATCTTCAGTGACAGCAGCATCTCATGGAGTGGATGCCCAGCCCCATGGCTGTTATTTACCTGGCTGAGTTCCTGTCCAGTCCCCAAATACTCAAATTTAACCTGCAGCAGACATGGAAGATGGCAAGGGAAGGAATGAGAACCAGCCTGCACACAAAGCAGAGGTGGGAACACTGTGAAAACATTAGGCAGAAGTCTTTCAGCTTGGAAGATCCACATGAAAATTCCGTCTCAAGTTGCCAAATGAAAGAACTTGCCTTTTCCTTTGTTTTTTTCTTCTCCCCCCCACCACTACAAAGCCAGCACACATCTGAGGCATGGAAACCTGGGGAAAAATGCCAAAGTCTAGGATAAAAAGGCAGCCTTTTAGCACCCGAGGTGCGTGTGCAGAGCACGCTGAGCACAGGGGTAGGCGGGTCAGGCGGCAAACAGAGCGGCACAAATCCCGCTGGCAGTGGGAGCACTGAGTCTGGGATCCTGGAGTGGGCTCCAGCCACTCTCTGCTGCCTCTCTTACCCGGGCAGGGACATCAAAGCTGGCACTGGATGTTTTCCTGGGGCAGTCACAGCTGCAGTTTGCTGTGGGGATGCACTGAGGGTGTTTGCAGTGACCATGAGGGATCTGGTGGGGTGCTGTGGGCAGAACTACAGGGAATTCTTGGCAGTTGGCTGGAGCTTGGCCCTGGCCCTTGGTGTGAGACAGCACTTTGTGCTTTCATCTCCTGGCACCAAATGCCTGTGATATGCTGTGCTGTATCCCAAGGATCTGTGTGGGTGTGGCTGTAGTGCTGCACACAAATCCTCCTCTCTTTTCATAGAATCCCACACTGGGGTGGGGTGGGTTGGGTTGGGAGGGAACTTAAAGATCATCCAGTGCCACCCCCTGCCATGGGCAGGGACACCTTCCACTATCCCAGGCTGCTCCAAGCCCTGTCCAACCTGGTCTTGGACACTTCCAGGGATGGGACAGCCACAGCTTCTCTGGCCAATGTGTTCTGGTGCTTTTATGTGCCTTTTCTGCCTGTCTCCCCTCCGGTATGGGAGCAGAGAACACCCACAGAGCTCGAGAAGGGCGTCCCAAACCATCATAACCCATTGCATCCTCCCCTCCCTAATCCCTATGTGTGGTGCTGGCTGCAGGTATGACTACGAGGAGGTGGATGCAGATGCTGCCAACAAAATGATGAAGGATTTGGAGACGGTGATGTTCGACCGCTCCTTCGTGGGGAAGCAGCTGTCGAGCGGGGACAAAGTCTACATGGTGGAGAAAGCTGACAACTTCGAGTACAGCGACCCTGTGGATGGCAGCATCTCCAGGAACCAGGTGGGCACAGCCTCTCCTGGGCTGAGCTGAGGGGGTTTTCTTCATGTCCTGTTTCCACGAAGAGCAGTGGGTTGGGAATGCTGTGTGTGGCAGGCAGCCCCTGGCTCTTGTTTCAAGCTCTCCAGTGTGGGTTAGGACGGACATGAATCCCTCTGGGAGTGGGGAGAGGGTAACACAGGAGCCTTCTGCGACTCCCTGAAGAGCAGGCATGGCGCAGGTCAGGCACAGCCACGCTGGCAATCATGGCAAACACCCTGGCTAGCCAAGAGCACAGAGCTGAGGGGCCCTTCCCTCCCGTGTCCCCGAGCAGGGCTTGCGGCTCATCTTCTCCGACGGCTCCCGCATCATCTTCCGGCTGAGCGGCACCGGCAGCGCCGGCGCCACCGTGCGCCTCTACATCGACAGCTACGAGAAGGATGCTCAGAAGATAAACCAAGACCCACAGGTGGGTGCTGCACCTCGCTCCTGCCACTGCTGGCTCCCAGAGATCAGCCCTTTCTCAGCCCTGCTTCGCTTGGAGCTGTGTGGAGGTGCCAGGAATTCTGGGAGCCAGAGCTTGGGTATCTTTCTTCCTGGTCGAAATAAGATTATTAAAAAAAAAAGCTCAGTGTGGAGCAAGGAAAGTTTACTGGGAATCCCTCACAGCTGCCTCTGCCACAGCACAGGAGTTTTCCTGTCTGTGTTGCACCTGTGGCTGGTTTAAAACAGATCAATGGGATCACAGGATGCAGCTGTACCTAAGGTGACACTGCCCTGATCTGTACTGAGTTCAGTACCTGTCCTGCAACATCATCTACAAATGCTGCTGGGCTCTTGTAGGCACTGGAGGGAAAGAATCCTCTTGTACTTAGGTTTATCCTGGCTATCAGGAATGAGTTTTTCACCCAGAAGGTGGTTGGGCACTGCCCAGGCTCCCCAGGGAATGGTCACAGCTCCAAGGCTGCCAGAGCTCCAGGAGTGTTTGGACAATGCTGTCAGGCACAGGGTGGGATTGTTGGGGTCTCTGTGCAGGGCCAGGAGTTGGACTCGATGATCCTTGGGGATCCTTCCAACTCAGGATATTTTCTCATCCTATATTCCCCAGCAAACACTCTGTGAGCTGTTTGTGCGTAACTTACTGTGCCATTATTCACAAAAAGACTGAAAATCCCCCGTTCAGAGAGGAACAAACTGAACTTAGGATTTACCTGTCCTCTGCTGACGTGCAGTGGAGTTTGGGATGCAGCACAGGGAGGGTGGCAGCAGCACCACTGGAGCTTGGGATTTTCTCTGAGCACTGCATCCCTGTCACTGGTCCCAGAGCTCAGGCTGTGAGCCCAAAGCAGTTCTTTGGTCAGGAGAGCTGAGCTTGGGGTGTCCTGGGCTGGCCTGGATGCCGATGGATGCGGCGTGGGAAAGCTGCATGTGCTGCTGTGCCGTTCTGAGCCCTCTCTTTCCTCCCTGCAGGTGATGCTGGCCCCTCTCATTTCCATTGCACTGAAACTTTCCCAGCTCCACGAAAGGACCGGCCGCTCGGGGCCCACCGTCATCACTTAGAGCCCCCTGTGCTGGAGTGTGCACTGGGGCAGGCAGCCCAGCCCCTCCCCTTGTCAAATTGTCACTAAAAGAGGAATATTGATCTTCTCCCTGTATTTAAGAACACTGTTTTGCTGCTAAGGATAGCCAATAAACCCCAGCCCTCAGCACCCCTCGTCCCCTCTGCTGCCTCTCTTTGTCCCCAGTGCTGCTGGTGGGTTGGGTGTGGTGTTCCTTACACAACCTTTGGGGCAGCACGTGGACTCCTGGCTTTTCCTTAAATGAAGGCTCTAGGAATAACAGAGACACTAAATTCTTCAGTAATTCACAGGCTTTTTTTCTGTCTTGGAAACTTTCCTGGGAAAGAAGCACAAATACTTTATCCAGGTTTGGATGAGCTTGTTTGGTTGAATGTGGGTTGTAAGAGCCTTGGGATAATCAGATTTGCAGGCATTAATGTGCAATATCTTATCCAAGGGCACAGAGAGGGTCGCTTTGGAGACAGCTGTAGCTTGGTTTGATGTCAGGGCTGTGCAGCTGCACCCTCCTGCCCTTTTCCTGGAAGAATTCACATTAGTGGGATAAGTTTAGGTCCTGTCCCCTCTTGGTTTGCTTGCCTTTGTCACTCAAATCCTGCAATCCCTGTGTCCCATCTCACCTTCTGCCCTGGGCTGAAATGTAGGCTGGGCTCCTGGGCAGGCCTGAGGGAGCAGCTCTATTATCCAGGAATGTGGAACATCCCACCCTCATCCCGAGCTGCCAGCACCACTTCCAGGGGAGCCTGGATGTGCTGACAAAAGGCTTTTTATCTCACCTGTGCACAGGTGAGGTGTCTCTGCTGCTCCATCTGCACTGACAGTTCTGCTGGGGGAGCTGCTCTGCTCTGGGGTGGATAAAAAACTTCAAAAATGAGATGAAAATAAGTCTAAAAGCTGAGGGAAGAACCTGTGCCTGAGGTTGGGAGAGCTGTGTTTTCCACACCGTGGTCCTGTGCCTGCCCAGTGCTTCCCTTGGCAGGGCTGTTCCAGAGGTTTCCCTCACAGCTGGCTGCAGAGCACTAAACCAGGAAGCTGGGATTAGTGGGGGAAAAACAATTAGGCTGCTCCAATTTGCCTTTTAAGCATTGTGTGAACAAGTGACCCCAAAGTTTATGGTTGGCCTCTTGTTAAAGCAGGTCAGTCCTGGGTTCCTCCTAATGGAACTGTGAGTGTTTTTCAGTCAAACTGTGCTAAAACTGTGCCCATCCTGGTGCTGACTGGTGCTAACAGCTCTCTGGTGACACACAGCTCTCTCCTCCTGGGGCTCCCAACTTCTTTCAGCACCTTCAGAATGAGAGGCAAAGCTTCCTGTGCTCTCATGGCTTTATCTCGGCTCAGTTCCTCCAGCTGCTCCTTCCCACCACACCTACAAGAGCTGCGAAGTGGAGCCCAAACTGTTCCTCCTGTTACTTGTTTCCTGTGACAATTTGTGCCTGTGCTGCCCTTGCCTCTCTGGCTCATGGGATTTGGAGCTTTGTGCCATGGGGAAATGTTCTTCCAACTCCCTGACAGGATGTTGGAACCAGGAGGGGATTGGGCTCCTCCCTCGTATCAGTGACTGGACAAGAGGAAGTTGCACCATGGGAGGTTTAGATTGGATATTAGGGAAAATTTCTTCCCCAAAAGGGCTGTCCAGCCCTGGCACAGCTGCCCAGGGTAATGGTGAGTCCCCATCCCTGGAGGGGTTTAAAAGCCACGTGGATGTGGCACCTGGGGACACGGTTTAGTGGTGGGATTTGCAGTGCTGGAGAACAGTTGGACTCGATAGTCCCAAGAGGGCTTTTCCAGCCTAAATGATTGTGTGATTCTGTGGCTGCTGGCCAGAGATGCCTCTTGGGGAAGCCTGGGTGGATTTGCCTGCTGGGTCACTGAGCAGGATGCAGCTCTTGGCAGCTGCCCCAGTGCCAGCACACGCAGGGAAAGTGGCTGTGGTTCAGGAGAGCTGGTGCAGCTCCAGGTATGGGAGACTCCCAAGGTTCAACTAGTCCTGAATTTATCAGGAAATCCACTTTCACCCCGGGTTGGATCCTGGTGGATCCCTTCCAGGTCAGGGACAGTACAGGAACATGGAAGCACGGTCAGTCCATGCAGCACTTGATGGGCTGCCTTCGCCAAAGCCGTGGCGAAAGGGGTTTGCAGAGACTCAGCCCCTCTGCAGATGGAGATTTGCATGAAAAATGACTCCTGCTCTTTCTCTGCCTCTCCCCAGGCCAAAGCTCAGGACTCCTGTCCCAGAGGAGCCCGATGAGATCCAGATGTCTCAGCAGTCGTAGCGCTGTAACCTTTACGTAAGGCAGGACCTCATTTCTGGGCACAGCTTGCACTGCACAGAGATGGAAACACATCCCGAGAGCTTCCTGGGAACAGCAGCCACAGCCCAGCCCAGAGCAGAGCTCAGCCCAGCCCCAAACTGTGCTCAGGAATTCCTTGTCCCAGCCTGGCTGGTCGAGCAGAGATGCCATGGCCAGGAGTCGAGCTGGCAGGAATCAGTGTCCAGGGTGATCCCCAGTGTCCAGGGTGACCCCCAGCACAACGGGGATGCTTGAACCCCTGTGCTTGAGGCATGAAAGCTCTGAAATCCTGGTTTTCTGGAGGATTTTCCACCCTGGAGATGGAGTGTCTCTCTCTAGATGGCAGCATTGGTAAAGAGTCTCTTGGCCACCTCCAGCCGAGGCAGGGTCTTGCCACACTTCACTGTTGTGATTTTACCAATAAGCCCAGGATTCAGCCACAATTCCTGTGTTTCTGAAGCCGTGGTGAGTGCACAGGCTGCCCAGCTGGTCCCTAAGGATGGGCTCCTATGCAGAAATATTGGCACAAACCACAGGTTTGAGACTACCTAAAACAGTTCAGGAAAACGCTGCAAGTGCTGTTATTGGTGGGGTAATTCCATGTGATAAATCCAAAGTCTAATCCCCAGTTCTTCAGCACGTAGAGTTTTGAGCAAAATTTCCAGGTACCACTGAAAAAAATGTGTGCTTTGACACGTTCCCATCACAGCACTGACAGCTGTGCCCAGGCTCAGGTGGAGAAAGTGGCAGCAGATGAACTAAAGCAATTATTAAATCAAATCAAATCCTATTTGTTCCCTCACTTTTCGGACACTGACCAGGGATGTGGGACCATCAGCATGTTCTGGTGTCTCTGCTTTTTCACCACCACCAGAAGAGCTTGTCTCATCATTTCCTTTGGTATTCCCTCACATTCCCAAGCTGTGGGAGGCTCTGGGAAGATCCCAGAAATGCTGAGCTGGGACCAGAATAAAGCAGGGCCAGGCTGGGGCCAAAGACTGCAGGTGAAGGAGGAGGTCAGGGAAGAGTGGTGAGAATGGGACAGGGACAGGGTCAGGATGTGGTGCTGGGGTGGAGGTGGGAGCAGTGGGGTGGAGTGGATGGAGAGTGGAAGGTATAAAAGCTCCAGTACAAAGAGGGATTTGGTTTTACTGCCTTTGTTTCCACAGGTTGTGATTGTGAGCCAGAATCCACAGGGGTAACAGCTCCATTCCCATTCTGGGAAGTGGATCCACAGGTCAGCGCCGAGCCTGCTGCTCCCAGCGCCCCACCTGCACTGCAGTCCTGTGAACTCCCACTCTCCTCTGGGCTGAACACTCAGCTCCACGTGTACAGCTTGATTGCAGGGAACAAATTAAGTTTTAATTAGGAGGAGGAATCCTGGGGAGGAGCAACAGTCCAGGTCTGAAATGCATCCAGGCTCCTCGTGTGACAGCGTGTGAGAGCAGCCAAGGCTGCAGCTGTTGGGATGGATCTGAAAGATGATGGGGATCAGATGCTCCCAGCGCTGCAGCCCCTCTGCTCTGAGAGAGCTGGGATGCTCACCTGGAGAGGAGAAGGATCCAGGGAGAGCTCAGAGCCCCTTCCAGGGCCTAAAGGGGCTCCAGGAGAGCTGGAGAGGGACTGGGGACAAGGGATGGAGGGACAGGACACAGGGAATGGCTTCCCACGGCCAGAGGGCAGGGCTGGATGGGATATTGGGAAGGAATTCTTGGCTGTGCGGATGGGAGGCCCTGGCACAGGGTGCCCACAGAAGCTGTGGCTGCTCCTGGATCCCTGGCAGTGTCCAAGGCCAGGTTGGACGGGGCTTGGAGCAGCCTGGGATAGTGGAAGGGGTCCCTGCCCACAGCAGGGGTGGCGCTGGATGATTTTAAGGTCCCTTCTACTACAGCAAGGCAAAGGCTGGTGAAAACTGCTGCCTGTTGCACATTTAATTTGCCATAATTTTGACCTTTGTGGAAGCAGCCAGGATGAGCTGAACACTGAAGGAGCTCGGCTGCACTTCACGGCTGTGTTTGATACCATGACATGGCTTAGAAAGACTTGGCATCAGTTCAGATCGATTCAGCTCCCTCCCCTCCTCTGTGAAAGCCACCTGGAAGGACCTTCCATGCCCTGCTCCCTCGAGGTGCCCAGGGAGACTCAGACGTGCTGTAGTTCCCACCCTGGTGCAGTTCCTGATGTTGGGGAATCCCCACAGCCCCTCCTCGGCTATTTCCAGTCCCTCCTCACATCCAGAGCACAAAGGAAGGGAAAACAAGGTGAGTTTTGGAAGGAATAAAAGGCCAAGCAAGCCCCGTGCCTGAGTGAGTGTGCAAAGCTTTGAATCATCTGCCTCCGTGTTTATCCACTGCTCCTGGGACACGGGGGGAGCTGGGGGAAGTGGGGGAGTTGAGGAAGTTCACAAGCAGAGGGCTTGTGTTGTTTCTGGCACAAAATTCCAGTCGTCTGTGTCCCTCCACAACGCCACCAGCCCCCCGTGGCAGGGCTGGGGGACACTCAGCAGTGATCAGCTCCAGCAAGGAGGACTGGGATGCTTGTTCCTGGCTGCACCAAGGCTGAGCACTGGGCAGGGCCAGCAGCACAGGGGGCTTTGCCTTCTCCTCCGAGCTCACCGGTCTGCAAAGAGCCTCTCTGGGTAAAAAACCAGAGACAGACACTGCAAATCCATCCCGTGCCAGTGCAGCCCAAAGATAAAAGCGTTATGATACTCTGTAATTACAGTTGGCCTCAAGGAGATGCTTTATGAGGGCATTAATCAGCTGCTCAGCTCCTACAAAAGGAAATAATGGGATTTTTAAACAATGCTGGGGTTTAATTTGACTCAGCAGCAGTTTAGAGGTGTTTCTCCCTTTGCAAGAAGTTCCAGCTGTTTGAGAGTTTGATCACTTGGACGACAGAGGAAAAAATACATATATATGAATTTAAATGATGGTCCTGCCTAGTTTCAGATACCTACAACTTTCAAGTTGTCTTTGCTTTGACACCATTTTTTCCCCTTTAATAATGATTCCTATTATTTTAAATCTCTGTACAGTGGTGGCCAAACACAGAAGGCTCTGATGCCAAATCCAGGGAGGATGGAGATGACACAGGGAGTCTCAGGCTACATTTCCTGAGAATTTTCTTAACAGCAAGAGACTTTGCTAAGAGTTATTTGATGGAATTTGTGCTGGAAAAAGTTCTCTAATTTTTATGCATTCAAAGCTCTGTAGATTTTCACTTCAATTTGCTCCACAGAAACTGATCTAAATGTAAAGAATGTTCCAATCAACATCTTTTAGCATAAATGATCCACTGGAAACATTACAAAACATGAAGTATTCAGTTACATCCCAGGGTCCCATGGCTTTTATTCCACATACAATGAAATGGACGAGGCCTGGAGCGGGCTGCGAGGTAAAGGTTAAATTATGGATATGTATTCAGCTTTTGAGAGGGCTGAGAAGCTGTCAGGCCCTGCAGCCCCTCTCCCATGAAAGGCTTGTCAGCACGTGTTCCCCGAGCAGTGGGAGAGCCCGAGGAGCCGAGCAGAATGGCAGGAGCTGAAAGGCTGGGGAAGAATAGAATGAGCAGCGCTCTATAAACCCACTCGAACTCCTGTTTGTTCCTTTGGCACTGCAAAACCACTCCAAAACAGAGGCCAACTGTTAACAGAGGCAAAGCCAACTTCATCTTTTGCAGGCTGACAAATGGTCATGTAAGTTACCCAATAACCCAAGACCTCGGGATTAAACTTCTCCAATTGTTTTCACATGATGCAACTTTAAATCTTTCTTTTGAACAGTATTAAATTTCCTTTCATTCCCATAAACTTCAGAAAAAGTTGACTGCTCTCACATTTCAGACTGTGACCCAGCTAACTTGCACTTTTCCCCTCTGCTAGTCTGGAGAGCAGAATAATGAAATTCAGACAACAGTGACCAAATGTTGTTCCGTAGAACTTTCCTTTTACAAAACAGGCGAATACTCCTGGGCTCCAAAACACTGCAGGGAACAAAACTTTCAAACCTTATGGAAATAAAATAGTAAGCCTGTGCAGTGACTTCATCTCCTTTATCAGATCAGAGCCATTTTCACTGGGATCGAAATGGATTTTTTAAAAAAATGAACTCTAAATAGAGGAACAGAATTAAAAAATCCCACCGAAGCCATTATTGAAATACTACTTTATCTAAAACCCTCACACCCATATGAGAGAAAGCTAAATTTCAGAGAGCTTTAGAGGGAGAAAACATCTTCATCATCCTCATAATTGACATAATCCTTTGTTGCAGATAGAAGGGAGCTCTCATAACACAGAAAAATAAAACATTTCAGTGTTTGTGATTCACAAGGAGATAAGCAGACGCAGTGTGTGCTGCGAGTGGGACAAAGGGCCACAGAGAGGGATCACAGCCCCTCTTGGTGGGGTTTGGCCACTGCAGGGGCTGGAATTTCTCCCTGGAGGTGCTGAGCTCTGGGATCTCACTGGAACCCCACCAGGTCGGTGCCCTCAGCATCCTGCCAGACAAACCCCTGTATTTACACAAGGAGAAATCCCCACTGCGCTGCAGCTCTGCTGCTGCTGGGAGTGGGACTGCAGTCACTTAAACCCATCGCAAATTCAGCCACCAGAGTCCAAATAAAAGGAGCCAAAATATATAAATCCAGCAGACGAGGTTTATGGGGGAACTAAAGCAAACATTCAGCACGAAGATTTAGTGCAGCCAAATTGTTCTAAGTGAATGGGGTACCTCAGCTCACGTCGGGGCACATCTCTGTAAGGTTAGTGCTGTGCTAAACTCATGCTGATAGCAATAAAAGTTTTACATGCAAAACGAGTGGAAAATACGAGATGTTTGATAGGACAGTACAAGTCTATAAAGCTGATACCTAAACCCTGCCATCAGGGTTTTGCCAACCCCTCGCTAACTTCCATGCAAATTCCACCCCTGGATCCCCAGTGTTTGTCTTAACTGGAAGTCTTAAAGGTGGATTGAAATGTTGTTGGAATAAAAACCTGTTTAAGATGCCAAATCCCTGTGTAGACTTGCAAGTAAATAAATTGTAAAGGCTGACTAGGGGCCTTCTTATTAACCTGTCAAACCACCAGCCCTGGAATCTCTTTTTCTCCTGCAAAAATTGTGATGTTCTCCTTCCTCTAATGACTGAAGTGTTTTACTGCCTCACGTGCCTGGCCACAAAGATGAGAATGTTTAGGAAGGTGATGAAATCTCCTTGTTCATCCTGAAGATGCCGTGGTCCTTGCTGGCAGGAAGGGCTGGGGCTCCCTGCAAGTGCTGGGAAGTGATGGATTATGACAGTTGGGTGTAATACTGCTTCAGTTTTCCAAACTGTTGCTTTAATAACCTTCTCTCTGAATCAGATTTTTTGATGGTTTTGTTGGTTAATTCCTTTTGGAAGAAGCGAACTCTGTGTGAGGAACTTGGAAGTTACAGAGCAATTTCACCTGAAGTTACCTGAGATGTTTTGCAAAAGGACAACTTGGTCACGCCCAAACTGAGCTCTGAATCCATTGCCCTCTTTTCCAGACTCCCTTCTGGGGTTAATGACATAAAATAAGTGTAGTTTCCTTTAAGGATAACTACAAAGCTCAGCACCTGAAGCGTGAATGCCCAGCCTGGGTGAGTGTTTGGAATTGTTGCTGTCACACACTTCTCCCACTGCCTGCAGCACGTCTGCTCCTTAAATGAACACTTCCAAAGTGCCCAGCACAATGGATGTCAGATGTAATGAAAGGCTGGGGTGCCAGTTCAAAAAAAAAGACATAACAACAACAAAACTAATGTGTAATAAGCGTGCCAATATTTGCAAAAGTTATTAAGTAGTTGCTGGTGTTGGTGTCCCATCGTGTCACCCTCCCCTTCCCAGAAAGGTGACATTTCCTGTTATGGAGGTATGGAATTCAGGGATGTAAAGCACAGAGTCCTCTGAGATATATATATATGTATATTTAGTTATATATATAAAATCCCAGTGTAATCCACACATGAAAGAATTGTGGTCTATTTCAAGGCTTTTCCTTTCATCTTTTCCGTACTTTCCTGCCAATTTTCAAAGTGCTCCCAGACCACAGACTGAATGAAATGATCTGAACAAGGCTGACCTGCAGCTCCTGATGCTGCCTGTGTCATTCCCTGTCCCCTGACCCCACAGTGCTCCCTGCCACGTTCCCCACGGCTGCTGAGCCTTTGCTCTCCTCTTAAAGCAAAGGAAAAGTTCCACCTGAGGAGGCAGAGCTGTTGCAAACACTGGCACAAATGCACCTCCTCCTCGTTGGCCTGACCTGCTGCCTTCAGGATAAAACTATTTATTCTGATATTGCCCTCCCCTTTTAAAGAAACACATTATTTATGCTGTACTTGCTCCTGAAACTCCACCAGAAAATAAAGCTGGCATCGAGTGGACAAGGTTTTTACCTGAGTCAGACAATTCCTTTCCTAAGAACTCAGTGTAAGATACATCTAAATCTTTCACCTTTAAATGTAACAGCAATTGTTGTTTTCCACCTTATAATTTAGAAATCCACAGTGAAATCACATTTACACCTGGTCTTTCCATGGATGCACAGATTCTAGGAATCCACGGAAGTTCTGCCCTCACTTCCAGCTTCCCCTCTGGAAGCCTGAACACGCTGCTGTAATTCCAGTTGAATTCCAAGGGGGCAAAGGATGATTGATACAGCTTCAAATGGTGGAATCAAAAAATCTGGTATAGATTAATAGGAATATTAGTGAAAGCTGGAAAGGAAAACAAGGATTCTTTTCTAATGTGACATGATACTTAAGAACACACATTGTCAGTAACTCCAAATGTGTAACGTTTCTCTTTTATTTTGCTGTACTTCTGACACGACTCTCTTACAATGCTTTGCTTATCATCCTCTTGTGAGGTTTATTGTACTTACAAATCATTCCCAGACAGCTTCTTTGCTATCTTTTCATTAAAAAAAAAAAAAAAAAAAGAATAAGAAAGTTTTGTGGATAATACATTTTCCCTGCGGGAACTAATTCCACAAAGATATTGACTACAAGCCTGTCGTTGTTTTAAAATATGTGGACATGTATCAAATGGTTGATTCTTCTCCCCAGAGTCACCTTCTGAAGCTTTATGTGTGCACTTCATCTCCCAAGCATCCTGAGACCACGGAGGAGAAACTCCAGTTCATCCTCCCAAACCTGGAATTCTTTTTGCCATCACATCACTGTGGATACCCCGTGCTATCCATTTTTGGGTCTTTAGGGCCGTGTCCACCCCAGTTCCTTTGTTTAATATATTTTTAGCCCTTCCACTGTGGGATGACAGACTGCAGCATGTTAAAGCAGGGAGAATATTTGTATTGATTTCCAAATGCTGCAGATTGAGAGCAGATGTACCACGTATTCCCCAAACGTATGTTTTAACTTTCATTTATGTGCTGTGCTGAGCAGTCTGCGAGCCAGGAAGTGATTTATATCTGCTAATTGCATGCACTTTGGTAGATTTGCAGCTAAAAATAAGTGGTTTGTTTTTTAATTATAAATGATTTATCCTCTCACGCTGCATGGAGCTAAAACTTCGAAGCTAAATGAGAACTCGGAGAATCTGCATTTAGTTGCTGCATCTGCCACGGACTTTTTTTGTATCTGTAGTGGGTTATCCCTGTGCCCAGCTCAGAGGAATCTGGATCTCATGGACATCTTACTTCAGAGAGATGAAGGAAACACTTCTGTGTTACAGCTGAGGAGGTGTAGCAGCGGCGGCTGCCAAAAGCTGTGGTTCAGTGGAGACCCTGGAGAAGGGTCCCCCTCACCTCTGCTGGATCCAGCACTCCGGCAGCTGTGGGGAACTGGACCCAGCTGCTGCTCTGGGGGAACATCGCTCCCATTCTCTCTCCTCAGAGGGTTCACTGAATGGACTTGCCCGGCTGAACACAAGGAAACTCAAGAGGTGTTTTCTTGCGGGCAGCTCGCTGTTAGCTCGGTCAGAAGTAACCTGAAATGTCATTTCAGAGGGTCAGGGCAGGCAAGCCTGGGCTGGTGCCGCAGCACTGCATCCCAGCTGCACGGGCTGACCTTCCCGCTGGCACAGCTCCGGTATTCCCGGTATTCCCCGACTCCAGGAGAAGTGCCAGGCCCCTGAGGGCACTCAGGGCTCGTAATGACTCCCACCCCACCTTGTCCTGGGGCTCTCTTTAAGCTCAGCCCCGGTCCCCCTCGCAGCCTGTGCCCGCAGCATCCCTGTGTCGGGCTGTGGACGCTCCTGCTGCACGGACTGACTTCCCTGCTCCACCTCAGGCCTGTCCGATCCCTACGGAGCTGCCGGCAGCCCCTGCCGCGTCCCAGGGGCTGGAATGGCTCCTGAGGAACGGCCCCTGGGCTGGTGTTGATGCTTGATCTCAGACCTGCCTCGCCACCCTGAGCTCGCCCGATGATCTCGGCTGGAGCCGGGCCTGCCTTGTTCAGCTGGATTGGGGGTGTTCTTCAAGGACCTAAAGCGGCAGAAACTCGGGCACTCAGGTGCCAGCAGCTGACAGCCCCTTCCATGGGTCACACCAGATCCTAAAACACATCAAGCTTGGCTCGCCTTGTCCGTTTTATCCCTGTTTGTTCATCAGTCCGTTTTCCCGTGGAAGCGGATAATCTCTTGTCCTTTTCCTGGCTGGTGAGAGGAGGAACATGTGCATGTTTGTATGTGTGAGGAGAAGGTGGTTCCAGACCTCAGTCTCCTTCCCTAACACGCTGCCAGATGTTTATCTGGGTTTCTTCCTCCTCTTGAAACTCTCTTAGTGTCTGACAAGAAATACAAGATTCATATGGCAGAAGAAAAGCCTAAGGGATCTGATCTAGCAGGAAGCGAGGAGGAAATTCCTTTAATCTTGTCCTTGTTTCCACTCTGCTTATGAGCTTTTTATTAAACAGTTGCTGACTTTTGAAATCCTAAACCTAATCTAAGCATCCCAGGAATGTGATCATTCTCCTGGATGGAAAGTAGTTATCACTCCAAGGAGCTTCAACCTGCTTTGCCAGTGTCCTCCAACTCCAGCAAAAATGTTATCCACCATCGGCAGGAGGGAACTCCAACCCTCCTGCCCAAAATCTCAGCTTCCGATCACCAGAGAAAGAGAAAAACGTCTGGGGTCTGGGCTGGTTGACAAGGGGGATCAATCACAGGTTGGACTTGATGGTCTTGGAGGTCTTTCCCAACTTCAGTGATTCTGTGAAAAGTGTTCCTCTCCAAATGCAATAATCCCATAGACTTTGGTTACTGGATGCAGGGCAGAGCCTTGGGAAGGGATGGAAACCTTTCCAGTGTGGGTGACCATGCACTGGAACAGATCGTCCAGAGAAGGTGTGGAGTCTGGCTCACTGGAGACATTCCAGAACGCTCCGGACAGAATCCCGTGCCACGTGCTCCGGGATGCTGGAGACGAGGGGCTGCAGCGGACCATCTGCTGCGCTCCCTTCCAACGCGACTCCGCGGTTCTGTGTCTGCTCACGGATAATCCNNNCGAGCCCGGGGACGCCACGCAAGGTAAGCGGGACGCGGCGGGCGGCGTGAGGCGAGCGGGGACGGCGCTGAGGGGAGCCCGGCGGCTCCGGCCGCGCCGCCTTCCCGTTAGCGAACTCGGGGGTTTTATGCCCGGTCTGTGTTTAATTGCTCCGTAAAAAAAAAAAGCTCTTTCCGAGTGCTGGGGCCGGTGAGCGCTCCCAGCGTAACCATTCCCAGGCGGTCCCGCTTTGCGGTCCGTGATTGATGGTGCCCGAGGTGTGTTATCGCGCTGGGCACTTGTCCCTCGGAGCCGGCTCTCAGGGCGTGTTTCGCCGTCTCACCCCCTTTGTATCCCTAAAAAGTGTTTATTTATTTGTCTGTTTATTTATTTTCAACAAAAAGAAAGAGTCTCCGTTTTGCTTTTAGCGAGTGATACTTATCCCGGGATCCTTCTGCTTTATCGGGGCTGTGATTCCAGCCTTTTTTGCGAGTGATTTACGTGTGAAACATAGCGTAGCCCAGGCATAAAGGGACCTTGGAGCTGGGATAGCTGGAATTGGGCAAGGACTGATTCCTTCAGGCCAAGTCAGTAAGAAGGGAGCAGTGTTTTTGGACGCCTGCATGAGAATTTCGCTGAGAGTTGGATGTGCGTGAGCTCCGGCTCCTCCGAAGTGTTTTGCGGTGGGTTCTTCAATCATAAGCCACCTCTGAGAACCGCTGGTTGATCATGTGCCCGCATTTAATATTTAAAGAAGTGAAAAAAGTGAGCGCTAAAGAGAGAAAGTTGCCGAAAAAGCCAAATTTGAACCCGAATTGTAAATGCTGTGGGATGACCGCCTTTAAAAATTGCTTGTAGCTAACAGATGTAACTCTCTTGTCCTGTGCCTGTGCCTGGATTTCTGCCGGTGCTCCAGCGTGTCCCTAAGGATGCCGCTGCCGGGACTGTGTGTGAGGGAATGGATCTGTTGGAATGACTTCCCCATGTCCCAGGAGCCTCGTGGTGCAGATTCAATGGCTGGATGAGTTCTAGCTTGGGGTCGGAATTCTTCATGACGTCTCAATGGGAAAATTTTCAAAAGTTGTTTTCTAGTGTCTCCAGGGAATGCTGTGTGTGCTTAACAAATAGCTGCGTTTTTAAAAGGGGGAAAAAAGGCCATTTCCCCCCCTGTTTTTTCAGATAATTTCGAAGCTTTAGGGCCATATGAATTTTTTGCATGTTTCAAAGAGCCTGGAAGGGAAAATTAAAACCCCATTAACACAAAGCAACTGATCACATTGGGTCTGGAACCGGCCATTTCTTATTTCCTGTGAGTTCTGCTGGGAAGTACCTATCAGAGTATAAATTCACCTTTATGTGAATATATTAATATAGTCATTATATATGAATATAGTCATTATTAATCATTATATATTAACGTAGCCATTACAGTATAGGTCATGTAGTACAGGTTACACCAAGAGGGGTTTCAGCTCAACACAAGAAGGTGTTTTTTTATAGTGAGAACAATAATTTGCTGGAATTACCACCCCGAGGATGTGGTGGAATCCCCATGGCTGGAGGTTTCCAAGATGAGACTGGGTAATCTCAGCCAGGCTCCCCTTCCCACAAAAGGCTGGACCAGGTGATCCTTCCAGTTCCCTTCCAACCTGGACTGTGATCTGTGATTATATGCAGTTACTTTCCACAGTGAAATATTTCCTGTATTTTAAATAATATCTTTGGCAAATGCTTACGGTGTGGATTCATGGGCAGATCAAGTGATTTATTTATTTTTTATAGATAGACATCTATAACGTGTTCAACCACATACTGTGTTTTCCCCCAAACTGGGTTTTGTGGAAGAATAAGGGAACCTGAACATCCAACAGTAATTAAAAAACCAAACAAAGAAAAAGCCTGTTCTAAAAAGTTTTACAGATTGCTTTAAGGTGACTGTAGTGGTTGGGTAAATAGACTTTTTCTCCATCAGAAACCCAGCCCAGACAGAATCTTCAGTCCCTACCCTTTAACCCTGGCATTTTCAGGAAGAGAACGTGGACCACTCTCTCCTGCTGCTCCCCTTTTGTCCATGGCCTTTCCTTGTAGGGAGCAAAACAACCCCAAAAGCTTTCTACATTCACTGCCTCTAACTTGTGCTCTTCCCAAGGGTGCTCACAGGCTGGCCCGAGTGTTCCAAATAAAAGCACAAAGTTAATGTCAGTTTAAGGAACAGCAGCTCTCCAGCTTGGATATTTTTTGCAGCATGTGGCTCTGGATATTCCCAGTTCAGCTCGATTATTGTTCTTCCAGATCGTGAAACTTTGCAAGGAGTCCCAATGACAGAAGTGTGAATAATAGAAAAGCGTTTTAAAAGCACGGGGTAAACCCACAGATCTCTAGATTGTGTTTTAGATTGTAAGGGTGCTGCTGATTTCCTTGAAAGTTGTGAGATAAAGTTCCGCAGCTCTTGATTAGTCCCTGTGGTTAATTGTTTCATCCCTGGGTCACAGGCTGCTGCTTCAACCACTATCCAGGAATGAGTTTAAAAACAAACAAAATGCTTTTGTTGCCTTAAGCCTCTAAGAGGATGAGGGTTGATGTCGCTGTTTGAGGTTGTAGCCTCGTATTTCTTGACAAAAGTGGCTTGAAGTAGCAACAAATTATCTTCAGGACATCGTTTCTTTGTTTCTATAATTAACTTCTACTGAAACTGCTGTGTTAATTATGTCGTCGCAGGGATTTAAAGTGTTGCAAATGAGAGTATTTTAAATGAGAGAATTTTAAAGCTTGTGTATGGATTTAAGTAGGCAAAGAGAGGGGAAAAAAAGAGTTTCCCTGAGGTGTGACACTGGATCCCGCTCTTTGGAAACAGATGTAGAAATCCAGCGGTCTGCTGGGACTCCAAAGAGCACCTCAGAGTTGAAAACTCTTTTAAAAAATCTCTAACTAAATGCAGCTGCTTTACACACAGCGATTGTCTCGCAAGCCAGAAACATGCAGAAAGTTAACTCAGACAAAAGAAAAAGTGTAAACCTCTCCTTCCCCAAGCCCTGGAAAAAAAACCCAACAGCCCTCAGTCATCCTCAACTGCAAATTCGATGTCCACAAAGTTGTGTGAAATGTTGTGTCTCAAACAGTTTTTAGGAATCCGCTTGACTGAGGTGTTTTCTGCTGCAAATCCTGTGGTTTTTCTGCTGTCTGAGTGGGGTGTTCTCACCTTGCTGTTGGTGTCCAGGTGATGGGTGCTGCTGCTTCCCAGGGGAAATCGCTCCCTGGCACAGCTGGAGAGTCTCACACCCGGCCGGGCGGAGGTGGAGGTGTGAGGGTGAAAACCCAGCCTGCATTCTGACAGACTCTTCCGTATCCAAACCATTCAATGAGTACCAAATCCAGTTATTTTACTGTTAAGGTGCTCTCTTTGATCCAGGTTTCTGCTTTTAAAAATTAGCAAACCCCGTGCTGTGTCTTGAAACCAAGTCCTTAAAGCTGAGCTCAAAGAAATTCTGGGTTGTTTGGGGCTGGGGCAGCCCCAAAAAGTTGAATAATAAAGTGACTCTATAGGGCTTTTGCCATCCTGGTTTCTTTTTCATTGTAATTAAGGAGATATTGAAAGTCAATGAATCTGCACATTTATAGATGGAACAGCAGTGAAATGAATAAATGAGAGCAATTGTCAGTGATTCTTTGTAAATAACAACAAAATACTGGTGTTGGCTGAAGGATGCTTCTGTGGGAGTGGTGATTGCAGTTTCACATCCTTTATGATGAAGTGCTTTAAAATTCCTGAAATTCTACATTTGGTGTAAAGTTTCATTTGGTCAGGTGCTGCAGAGGAAGTGACATTTTTTTTTCTGTCTGTTTACAAGCAGAGTCACTGCTGTCCTTGCCAGGAGTGTGGCATGTGAGAGGCTTGGGCATGTTTAATGTCATTTAATTGGGCTGGAACGACAGGATGGACAGGGAGGGCTGTGAAGTTTGCCAAGGTGGAAAAACTGAATGATTAAACTTAAATGTATATCACTAGTGTGTGATGTAATAATGAAGCTCTAAATATTACTATTATTTAATAGTAAAGTTCTTTGCAATCACCCAGGGAATGTAATGTAAAATAAAAGAACTTGCCTATATTTGGACTCGAATGCAATGTGATATTGAAAATGCTGCTCTGCCAAAGTCAGGCAGCTTGGGGAAAAGAAGTAGCTTGAGAAAGGAACCCTTTAGTGAGGAAAGCAATAACCCAGGCTCCTCAGCCTGCTTCCATGCCAGCATCCCGGCGTGAGGAAGATGGCTTTCCAGGATCTCCTCCTGAAGTGGAGACGCTGCAGTGCCACTGTTTCCAAGTAAATCTGCAGGGCAGTGCATGGAAGGAAGTGCCTGGTGGCTTGTGGAAAGAATCCCGTGGTTCACGTTGGTGGGATGGACACGGATTTGGAGGATGATTGTTAGGGAGGATTCCTGAGAAAATGGAGCGGAGTGGTCACCAACAGGAGCAGAAAGGCACAGCACTGGCAGGGATAAATGGGCTGTGGGGCCAGGGCTGTGTGTGCAGAGCTGGGCTTTCCTGAAAGGTGCTTCTCAACAAGTCATTACGAGGAGTTCACAGCCAAGGCAAGAGCAGGAGAAAGCTCAAGTCCAGGCTGCTTTGTTGATTCACTGAGTTCTGTGGAGTTTTTGTGTTTGATACCCTGTTCTAACAACCCCCTTTTTAGAGCTGTGTGGAGTCTGGTTGGTCAGAGGGGGTAAAGGACAGCAAAAAATGGTCTTGCACAACATGTCCTGTGTCACTGGTGTTGGTGGGGCTGGGTGCTGTGTCCCTGTTGGCTGGAATGTTTGGCAGATTAGATCTGGAATTGGCTGGAATTGAAATGGCCAATTTAGGGGTGCTGGTGCAGGCCTGGCTTAACCCACCTGGGCCCTGCTGAGATCTTCTGATCTCTTTGCTCTTGTGGGCAGTGATGGGACTCTGGGAAATGGCTGAGGCTGGGTCAGGGGAGGTTTAGGCTGGATATCAGGGAAAGATTCTTCCCCCAGAGGGTATTTAGGCACCAAACAGGCTCCTCAGGGAATGGGACCAGCCCCGAGGCTGCCAGAGCTCCAGAAACGTTTGGACAATGCTCCCAGGGACAGGGTGGGATTGTTGGGGTGTCTGTGCAGGGCCAGCAGTTGGACTGGATGATCCTTTTGGGTCCCTTCCAGCTCAGGATTCTGTGATTCTATGAGGTCACATTGGAGACAGGAATGCTGGGCGTATTTATTGTGCCTTGGGAACGTTGAAGGCAGAGAAAATCTGTCTGCTCTTTGTGTCAGGGAAAGCTAAAAAAGAAATGATAAACAAGGCAAGTCCCTGTGTGTACAGGCAAGCCACTGTCCCCAGGAGCTGGAGCAGAAGTGCTGGTGACTTTGTGCAGATGTTCCATGGTCTCCATAAGCCCTGCTGATGCTCTGGGCTGTGCAGAGATGTGCTTTCAGTCACTCACAGATATTTGGGACTAGCTTTAAGTTAGGCCTTTGCTATCCCAGTATGCACTGGGAAAGCTTCATAATTGGGTGAGTTCTTGAGAAAAGTTCGTGCAGGCTCTGGGGGAAGCCTGCATTTTATTAAAAGCTTTTTTTCAAGCTGCTCAGGTCATACGCTGAAACTGATATGGCACGAGGGCTTCCTGTGACCTTCTGCTCCTTCCCTCCCAGGGCTGTCCCTGGTGCGTCCCCCTGTCCCGTTCCCAGATGCTGTCTGTCTGTCTGCAGCACAGCCCTGAACATCTGCTCCAGGCAGATCCAGGAAGGAGCTGCAGTGGTGGAGCTGCGAGCCGGAGCACAGCAGCAGGCCATGGGAAATGGAGAGATCAGAGATAAGCCAGGCAAAAACGCTCAGCAGCTTTGTAACCTCCTCGCACATTCCCTCCAGAGGCTGGGAATGGAGCAGGGGATGCTTTTCCTACCCTGGGAACTTGAGACTGGCTCTGGAAGGATGGGCACTTCCACTGCCACAGTGTGAACATTCCTCTGCAAGGCTGCTCTGGTGGCCCAGTTCCCCCTGAAGATGTTAAGCCAGGCTTTAAGGGATGGAGAGTGTAAATGAATGAGCTGCCTGAGGCTGTCCAAGGTGTGGCTGGTCAGTATAGGACACCAGGGCTGCTCCTGCAGAGTGGGAACACGTGCTGGAGAAGGAGAGACTGGCATCTGGACAGCCTCCATTTCAAAATTCCTGAGGGCCTTTAGCTCTTACCATGTTGCCATCCACTCTTGTGGAACATTTAATGTGTAGAGGGGTTTGTTCTCTCTCTGAATTCGGTTTCAGTCATTCTGTCCTCAAAGATAAGTGTGATTGTGAACACACAGAGGTCTCAAGGAGAAGACAGAAGCTTGGTCAGATGATAAAAAAATAAAATCAATGTTAGAACTAAGATTAGATCTGGTTTTCCTCAAGTGAGGTCCTCTTTGCAAAACCTCTGTCAACTTTTCTCCTCATCATCCTCATTATACAGGGAATATCTCACCTGTGACACCCTCTAGAGTTTATGCATATCTGAGCCCTGTGCAGTCTGCACTGTATTTACAACAGCTCTTGCCTCTCCCAGTTTTTCCTGTAAGGGGTCAGTTATCATGGGTGAACATCTCTTCTCCAAAATTAACTTGGCTTCAAATGAAAGGAAGTGTCTTTATAATTGTTTTGTTTACTCTGAAGTCCTTGATGTGCTGTATAAGTAACAAGCATTCTGTGCGTTTTCATTTTAAAGTCTTTTTTGTATATGTTAATTATTCATTCCATATGTTTGGATTTTTCTTTATAAAACACATTATCTCTCTGTGAATTTAATGAAATTCTGTAGCACGATGGAGACATCTCTTTTTCTCCAGAACGTGCTGAGTGCAGAGAGCACCACGTTGAGTTCTGCTTTCAGTGTGTTTCACCTACAGTGACAAGAGGTCATTTCATTCCCGGCTGATTGTCAGGAAGATGGATTTATATCATTAAATGCTTTCAGGAGGCCAAGGAAGAGCTCGTGGTGGACCTTTGCTTCTGCCTGCTGGCATTGCTGAGGCTGAAACACTTCTTGCTCACCAGAGGATGTTTCTGAACAGAGGGCCCCTGACTTTTACATTCACTTTTCTTGGCAGCCTGACAGAGCCCAAGTCTGGCAACCTTTGTAAGTGAGATGCAACAAGCCTCACTTATTTCAGCTATTGCTCTGTCACTGTGTTTTTAATTTACTGTAATTCAATAACTGACACAATGCTGGAGTAAATAAATGGGCTGTGAACATTCTCATAGACCTTGGGCGTCCAGCTCAGGGCAAGATTTAGCTTTTAATTAACACTGTCCATGAGATTTATTGTTAAAATTGCATCCTTTTAAATAAGTCAATCTGAAGTTGATTAAGAGATGAATAATTGAAACCTGGTGTGGGATAACAGAATGCATTCTCATGGATGCAGCAGTGGAGCACCATTGGAGCTCCAGGCCCCTTTTTTCCCAAGTTTTGTGTCATTTCCATAAGCTGGATGTTGTCATTATCTTTTCTGTGCCAGATTTGTTGCTCTGTGTTGAAAAAAAAATGGGTTCTTCAGCATATGAAGAACAGTAGCATTTTACCTGTGTGTAAACTGCATTCTTAGTACAGCAAAGAGCTTTAGGAAGGCCTTGGGACACCCTGGTAAAAACCCTTAAAGGGTTTTTGCTTCTTTCAGTCCCCTCTGCTACATAAATTCTCCAAAAAGAGGCCCAGGCAAGGGAAGAAGCTGTAAAGGCATCCTCTCACTATAGGGGAATCTTAATGATTAGCAAAATTGTATTTCATCGAGGATTAAAAGAAAATACTGTCCTGATTTTCTTGTGTTATACAGGGAAAGATGATATCTGATTCGCCTTTTTCCTTTTAAGAGCCTGTTTGTAGGATGTGATTTATGTTCTCGCATCCTCTGTTTGTGATTGATCTTTTTTTAAATCCTAATGAGTATTTCTGACTCTGTGTGGTGAACCCTGAGCAGCAGCCAAATGTTCACGAAGTTGAGAGTATTTTACGTACAGAACTTGAACAATTTTCTCTTAAAATCTGTAGTCTCCTACTTTTCCCAGCAGCCAATACAGTCCTGATGTGAGAAGCTGTGTGACCAACCCCTCTCATTTCAGGCTGAAAACCTCCAGGAAATGTCACTATCAATATTTTGGGGGTTGAGCTGTTCAGGGTGAGACAGATTAGGTTGGGCATTAGGTCAACTGGCCCATTCCTTCCTTCCTGAACTGGTTTCACTGGGGAGCCACATTTGGTACTGATCACACTTGTGGCTCTGCTTTCAACATTTCTCTAGGTCCTAATGGTTCTGGGGAAGTTCTTTGATCTGTCTTGGAAACTTCAAAAGTTGAGAGTTGGTACCGGGGGAAGGAGGAGAAGGTGGTCTCGGTGTCGATAGCAGGTAAAGTGAATTTTCAGGGAATTTGTTCAATGAAGGAGGAGAAACCACCTGCAAACTGACAGCTTTTCCTTGCCATGAGGCCCTTGGTTGGGTAACAATATCTCGTGGTGGGAGTGACTCCTGCAAACAGGGCACCTTTACAAGGATTTTTGGGAATCTGAACATTTAAGGTTCTGTTGTCATTTATGGGGAGTGTGCATTTCTCTCATCCAAGAGAGAAGACTCGGTTCTGTTCAGTTCTCTCATCCAAGGCCATTCTGAAGACTCTGGGCTTGGAGCTCTTAAACACTGGGTGAATTTTTTGCTCTCTTATATTTATTGTGGAGTACCTCTGGTACATCCAACTTTAAAAATCCATGGGTAGGTCTAAGAGCAATCCCCTTTTTCAGAAAGTTTTGACAGAATATAGCACCAAAGTCTTAACTGGGGTTGTTGTCTGTCAGTAAATGAGTGAAGCTGTGGCCTCAGGCATCACAGCCCATCCAGCAGGGTCACAGCAGGGACAGCAATGCTGGCACTGCCTTTGCTTTGGGAAAAATCAGAGTTCAGGCTCCTGCACAGGTTTGTACGTAAGGTGTTGTTTATTTTGTTGTCAGCTCTACAGAAATCCCCTACCCAAACCCTGTAATTGTCGGATGTTCTGTTATCCTATCCCTCCTGCCAGTTATTATCTCCTGAGATTATCAAGGGTAACTTCACCTGGACTAATTGTAATAACTGACAAGGCCCGAGGGGAAGAATTCTGTCTCGGCAGTGCAAGGAGGGATTAAGTGTGTATATATTCCATGTAACTTGCTGAGAGGTGTCTATGTACAGATCTGTCAGAAGAACTGTAAAATCGTTTGAAATGTTGCAAGGGATGGATGTGTGGTGATAGGAGGCTCAACTTTCTTCAGCTTTTGTTGCATTATCCCACCGAAGTGAATTTTATAGGCTTTTTTCTGCCCTTGCCTGTGTAAGCTGGTGTCAGGCTCCTTGAGAAGACACTTATGTTCTTGAAGGATTATTGTGCTAATTTAGCTTCCATTTCATCAGGTATCAAGGCTTGATATTATCCTCTGCTCTTACTGGGAATTACTGACACCAGAGATGTTGGGGATTACACTGAAGATGACTGCAGCAGGGAAATGGTTTTTGATCTCCACTTGCTTTGCTGTCCTAAAGATCCTACAAGATCCTAAAGATCCTGGTTCTGGCTCAGTCATTCAACAGTGCTGATTTAGACAGTCAATCTGAGCAGCAGAGCCTGACAGATTTTCTGCCAGACTCCTTTAGGGGATGCATGTAATGAATCTTTTAGTAACTTTAGTGGGCAGTTGCTTTCAGCCAGCTGAACTATTTCCTGCGTAAAGGAAGACAGGCTTTCCACGTGAAAGTCACAATGTGCCCACCCCTGGTGTGGGATATTATTGCCTTTAAAGAACCCCAAAGAAAGAACTCAGTCCTGCTAATGATGGTACTTGTTACCAATACACAAAGAAAGTACAATGAACATTTACTTTGATAAATTTTCCTTATTTTTAGAATCAAGTCCACTTTTTCTTTCCCTAGAAAATGCTTCTGCTGCTTTGTTTCCAGTCACACTTCATCCAGCAGTGAACCAGTGCAGATTGTCCTGGAATATTTTATCCTGTAAAACAGGGAAGTGCAGTTCCTCTCATGGACTGTGTTGGACTCAAAGTACACGTGGCGTGTACTTAAAGAAATGGGAGAAGTATTTTGTTTTTCTCCATTACACAGCTACAACCCCTGAGTTTTTCCCAACATCCCCGGTGTCCAAATGGACCCTGGCACCACCGAGATGGTTTTTATCCTGTGGGGTTTTTGTCCTGGGGTTGTGCCGGTGCCCTTTTCCCAGAGCTGGGAAATACAGAACGTGTGAAACTCGAATACTTGGGATTTTGCCTTTAAGCAGGATCCAGTGTTCCCTTCACTTCCTGCACCAAACGCCATGGGAGCAGGGATGGTTTTGATCTGTGTGTGATGTGGGGCTGGCTCAGCTTGCAGGGATGAAAGACGAGTGTCACTTCCAGCGCTGGCTGTGGGAGCACACGGGGTCTGTTCTTCCATGGCTGGCCCAGGGAAGGACAAAGCCAGGGCTTTGCAGACAGGAAAAAAGCTGCTCAGGGGGGGATTGGGTTTCTCCAAACAAAATATTATCCAAAAATATTCATGGGGTTCAAATGAGCAGCCAAATGCAAATGGTTGCACTTTTTGTTCCATATATGTTCTCATGCTCTCTACCAACCTTAGCTGCAATGTCCCAATTTTTCCTCCAAAATTGTTTACTAGGAAAACAAAAGTTATCTCATTTGCCTAATAAATAATACAGAATTCAGTTAAATCCTAATGAAAAGACGCCATTTCTGTGAGACATATGTCTCAGACTGAACGTGGAACTTGAAATAATTTCCAAATTTTAACTCCTTTTGTGTGTCAGGAAAACATTTGCAGTACTTGGTGAAAGCTGTTGCAACTTGAGACAATATTTGTTCTTGAAACCTATATTTAATAATTTCAAGTTCAAGGAGAGCAATAGTTCTCTGAGCAAGAACTTTTCACATTTTGGAGGACTGTAAAGATAAAAAAGGAATTGTTTAATGCTGCATGTTTAAATTTTAACTGGGAAGCAACTCCTGTTTCAGTCTCTTAGTGGCTTTTTTGGCTTTTATTACTTTTCTCATCACTGCATCAAGTTCTGAAATGAGTGATTTTTGTGTATGTAGAGAAAGGATTTTATAATCTTCAGGATTTTTCCGTTTTGCCTGAACCTATCAAACATTTGCTCAGATGAAGTGAAAGGGGAGGCAGCTTCAAGTGCCTCTTTCCTGTTGCACAGAGCTTGATCCTTTCTTGAGTTCTGCAGAATTTCCCAGTTCGAGCCAAACTAGGAAACATTTTAGATACTTTGTGCTCATTCATCTTTGATGTTTGAGATTTGGGACTTCAGTGGTTTATTTTGGACATCAGCCCAGGTGAAAATGTGCTGGAAAAGGGGTGCACCTGCAGGGGAGGGTCTGGCAGCCCTTTTCTGGCTTGCACCAACACCTTCTGACCTGGGCCAGTTTTAATCCAAGATATTTCTGGGGTTTCCATCGCATTTCTGGCTACTGAGATGTCTGAAGATGCACAAGGATCACCTCTGGAGAGCACAAGCACTAAATATTTGGAAATTCAGTGTTAGTGCCTGCTTGCCAGGGTGGATTTTTTTGTTATTTTTAGTTATTTTTTTGTGTTTTAATGACCAACTTGCCCTCTGCGGGACCGAGTTGTTTGAGTTTTGGAGGCGAAACTTCGTGCACTGAACTTTGGGATTTGCTGTGCCTTTGGTAAAAGGCTTATTCAGAAATGCTGGGAGGTTTGAAGGCACCGTCCCACGGCGCAGCTGCTTTTTCACTCGCATTCCTTGGGAGGAACAGAGCACACTCGGGACTGTGCCTCTGAGCTGCTCTGATGGATCATTTCTATTGGCAATTCAAGGTCCTGGGGGGTTGTTTGGGTTTCAGTGGATTCTTGTGTCAGCCGACAACTGCTTCGATGTTTTCTATTAGCATCCCTTTCATTTTGGGAATGTGCTTTGCTTGATTGCATCTTGAAAGCCGCAGGAGGATATTTTGACCAAACCTGTTCTTCCTTACACTTATGAAAATTCAGAATAAATGCATCCTGTACCCGATGCTGGTAATGAATTGTTAAAGAGTCCATGATAAGTGCTCCATCACATACTTTGCATGCATTTTATTTTTAAAAAATTCTGTTTAAATGCATTTTTTGCACACGTGGGGCAGTTAGAGGTTTACCTGAAGCCCCTGATATGGTGTTAGAGATGTGCTGCAGTTCAGTCCTCACATGCACATGAAGAACTGCAGAGAAACACAAGCCATGAAGTCCTGCAGCAGTGCCAGCTCCTCAGTTGGTTTGTGTTTATAAGCAGATGCTTCTTCTTTAATCTGGGCAGAGGCTGGTGCATTCTCCACAGAGGGGCTGATTTACCAAGAGATGCAATCAATTTGTTTCCAAGCACAGACATGTCTGGGCTAATACAACACAGGCACACCAATAACAGTGCACTTTTCAATGCTTTCTTCTTATTTTCCGTTTTTTACTGACTGAGGTTATTAAAAAAAATTTAAAAATCCATCTGTACCACTTTAATTTTCAGGAGAGAAGGTACTGGGGGGCAGGATTACAGATGTTCACGTGCCCAGACCCTCTAGTGGCATTAACAAATGAAAAATCTGCAATATTATTTGCCATGGCAGCTACAATGATTGACCTGTTTTTCTTTCAGAAACTTTGTTTATATTAGAAGCTTTATATCTCAAATAAAATTAGTTTTATGTGAACGGGAACTACACTGGTGATGATTTAGTTTAGAAAATAATGTCAACACCCCAAAGGATTTCTGGTCTTTGATTTTTCCAGTGTCCAATGGAAGCCTTGGGTAGGGGCTGGATAATGTCTCATTCTGACTTCTGTTGCAGCACACAGAGGAGTGTCTTGACAGCTTCCAAACCAATAATATCTTACTTATGTTTCAATATATGAATAACAGCCCAGGCTTTCTAGAGATTATCTTGCTGTAATGCAGTTCTGTAACATGCTGCAGCCAGATGAATGGAAAGCCTTCAGCATTTGGAAGAACAGGAATATATCCCTGTTATAGATGCGTGTTGTAGCAAGGATGTGCAGTGACATTGTTTCACTGAGCCACACTTGTGTTCTTTTAATTAGGAGGTGCAGTTAGCAGAGCACATGATACTCCTTCCTCCTCATGCTGTTTCTTTCCTCTTTGCTAATCTCTGCTCTCCAGTGTGGTTTTTCTTCTTCACGGTCCTTGGGAGCCTTGTTTTTTCAAAGGGATCCCCTGCTGACTATTCCGAGGTCTGTTCAAGCAGTTTCTTCAGCTTGATTTAAAAGAAGTTGTTCCCTTTGATTACTGAAATCATTCCACTGCTGTCTGCTGGTGTCTTTGTGGTGGCAGAGATGGGGAAGAGGCCAAAGAGCTGCTGGTGCTTCTGTGTCCTTCTGCTGTGGTGATGCCTCATCCAGCTGGGATGTCCTCAGGATCCCTGAGCTGTCACCCGAGCCTGGGGGCTGTGACAAGGAGCCTTGACAAGGAGGAACTGGTGGGAGGCTGTTCTGGGCAAACTGGTGCTGGAAAAGCTGGAAAAGGGCGTTGCTGCAGATGTGTCTGGTGCTTCCCAGCAGGCAAATCCTGTGGCAGGGTCTGGTGTTTTATCAGCCACAGCCAGAAGTGAGAACTCCTCCCGCTGATCTTCCCCAGGCAGAGGCTGTGGGGAGGGAAAACACCTCAAGCTGTTGCCTCCTCCTCGGTGCTGGTTTGATTTCCCCTTTCCTATCAGCTCCTTTTGCCTTTTTTCTTCAGTTGCCAGTGAATGGTGCTAATTTATTCTTGTCTTGAGGAAATCTTTGAAAATAGCAGCTCCCCTTTGCATTTAATATCTGCTGGTTCCTAGATGGCTGTGGTGGCAGAGTCTCAGAGCTCAAACTGGGGACATCTGTGTTTGTTCAAGGAACAACAGGGGATGCAGGGGATGGGAAAGAGATGAAGTTTGCTGAGGCACCAGGAACTGGCAGGATAACTTAAAGAAAGTGTTAAATAACAATCACTGCTCAAGGCCCCAGTCCAGCAGAGCACTTACCCATAGATTGGAACTGTAAACAGTGCAGCTGATTTAAACGGGCCCAGTTTTGTGTTTAACGTTAGATCCCGCCTGAGTGCCTTCCTGGAGCAGGGCCTAAGTGAGTGAGACTCGGAGTTGTTTTTCATTTACAGGAGTGAGACTTGAAAGCGAGACCTGACTGCTGCTTAGTGGTGTCCTGGGGCATCCAAGAGCACACAGAGGCTTTTTAGGGCTCTACCCCTGCTGCTGCTTTTCCTGCCACTTGCAAATGTGCTGCTTTTTCTTCCTCGCTTGTTTTCCTGCTCCCAAGCCCAATGACTTCTGCAGAATGGGAATCTGAGAGATGCAAATCCTTCGTTGCATGCCAGGGGAGTGCTGTCACTGGTCACATTTTCCAAGGGCCTCAACCCAGGCTGTGTGGTGGAAGAGCAGGAGGGGAAGGAGCAATAAAAGCAGTGATGTGGAGGTGTCTTTCTACTTTACTGGCGTTAAATACTTGCACAGTTCTCAGTTTTAGGTAAGCACACAGAAAAC
Source organism: Melanocharis versteri (assembly GCA_013397845.1). Taxonomy (NCBI): domain Eukaryota; kingdom Metazoa; phylum Chordata; class Aves; order Passeriformes; family Melanocharitidae; genus Melanocharis; species Melanocharis versteri. The sequence continues at coordinate 499,228 of VZTG01002803.1, read as the reverse complement.
TCGAGGTGAGGCTTGAAAATACAAATGTAGATAATCTCTTTTTGTGAATCTTCAATCTATTTGAGAAGAGTTTCTTAAGGAAATGGGATTTTTTCAAGCAATTCTTTCCATATGACTTTGATTAGTGGGAGAAACACAAACTCTTCCTTTTGCAAGTTGTCTTTACTCCAGAGGGCCGAGTGCTAGCTCCAGGGAAATCTGCCCTTCAGGGAATGACTGCTGCAGGTTTGCCAGGGACTTGCAACAATCCAAGTGAAGCTGGATAATAATGTTTACCCACCTGTGTAATACAAGTTCAGATCCTCGAATGAAAGGCCCTACTGTGCAGAAATACAAGGTAGCACTGCTGGGGGGAGGGGGCATTCTGTACCTGCAGCTTTAGGCTGTTTACAGTGAATGGAGGGAAGGTTTCATTAATGAATAGGTGAGGTGTAGCTGGTTTGCACTCGTGCAGGGTGCAAAGAAATAATATTAAATATTAAATATATTAAATAATAAAAGAACAACAAAGAAGTAATATTGAAAAGCGACACTACAGTTGTCACTATCTTACTACAGGCAAAAATGTGAAGGATGGTTTTCTAATCCCTTAAGTGTGGAAATTCTACTGCTGCTGTTCCTGCTGAATATTCCTCTTATTGAACATATAGATATTGAATATTCTGCCTACCTCTTCCTCTCCTGGATTGTGTGTCCGTGTGATTTCTGACTAAATGTCAACAGCAGGGTGATGGAGGGGAGGTGGCAGAGGAAAAATGTTGCAGTAGTTGGGTGATGAAGAAAAGTGAAGATGAGAGTCAAATTTGCTAATCAATAATACTTCCAGAATATATTATTTATTGAGTGTTGTACCTGTGGGGCCTGGACAATATTTATGGCACAGCCTAGGCTGTACAAAACTCCTGGGAAGGAACAGATTCCTTTCTCTGGAACTTCCACAGTGTAGATTTTGGTGGTGATGGCAATGGTGAAACTCCAGTGACTAAAATAGGAGTTTGCCTCTCCCTTCAATATATATTCCAGAAAGATGGAGAGAAACTTTTTACAAGGACATTTAGTGACAGGACAAGGGGGAATGGCTTCAAACTGAAAGACAGGACGTTTGGGTTGGATATTAGGAATAAATCCCTGACTCTGAGGGTCGGGAGACCCTGGCACAGGGTGCCCAGAGAAGCTGTGGCTGCCCCTGGATCCCTGGCAGTGTCCAGGGCCAGGTTGGACATTGGGATTTGGAGCAGCCTGGGATAGTGGAAGGTGTCAGGGTTGAAACAGGATGAGCTTTAAGTTCCCTTCCAGCCCAAACCATTCCAGGATTCCATGATTCTCTGTGATGAAGTGTGTGAGTAGGAAGGGTAGCCTGGAGCAGAGGTTTGACCAAAAGTCACAAAAAAGGTTAAAAATAAAACCCAAAAAGCTCTCCCAAGCCTGCAGCAGCACTTTATATACGTTCCCCAAAACGCTTCTTGAGAAGTAAATGAAATAATAGAGGAAATTATGAATAAGCAGGACCTCTGTTAGTCTTCAGCTGTGGGGGATGTGTGTGTGCAGCACTCACTAAAATCCCCTAGAATTGTTCCTTCAGAAGCCTCGGGGCAGGAAATACACCTGACAAAGCTTTAATTTGGAGACCTGTGTAAAACACCTTTCCATAAGGCTTTGTTTCATATTCGCTTGGCTGAATCTTCTGACAAATTTTCCTCGAGCTTTACGTGCACAAACTGTATCGTTGTTTTGGAAAATGCAAGCCTGACCACTGTAAATGGGTTTATATTTCCAACAGGGCAGTTATTTAATTTCCTGTTGGAAGTCTGCAAATGTTGGCACTGTTCACTCTCTGGCAGGGAGCCAGAGGAGAGCACGGTATCATTAACAGGCTACAGCCCAGTGGAGATTTCTTTTGGTTTCATCCAAACTTTTAAGGCTGGGCTATAACAAAATATAACTTTTGACTGAACTTCATAAAGGCAGGCAGGGATCCAGGAGGAAAGGGGGTGACAGGGTGTTCTCTGGGATGAGAACAGCTTTTGTCCTTCCTTACCTGCTCTTGGGCTGGACTAATCCTCGTTTTGCTGCAGATTTAATCTTGCTGTGTAGTTTTCCACTAAAGCAGCTCAGAATGAAGGCTGAGGGCTGATCCTGGAATTGGCTGTTCAGGTCCAAACCCATTCCTTGTGCACTTATCTTCCTTGGGATCCATGGGCACGGTCCCTGTGGAAGGATGGGTGCCAAGGGTCTCTGATTTTCCCAGTGACACAACTGAAAATCCTGGAGCCAGCCAGGTGCATTCCCAAAGGATCCCTCAGCATCCAGAGGCATGAGCTGCCTGGAAAACGCCATCTTTAGAGACAACACTTTGGAAAGCAAAGTCTTGTAAACAAAAAAGGTATTTTTGTCCCGAGTTTGTTTCAAATACCCTGACTTAACTCGGCAGAAATGAATCAGACTGGATTGCTGTGCAGACACATCATTTATTTTGGGTGCCTGGCACAGGCTCTCTGTACTTGATGATGCTTCAGGCGAGGCCCTTTCCCCATGTGGACCTTCTGGTGCCCCATTTCTGCTTCCCAGCTTTGCTCCTGGAATTCTCCATTTCAGTGTGGTTTGCACCGGGGACAAACTCTTAAATCTCCAGCTTGAACTCAAGGGAGCCAACTTCATTTTCTCCCACGAGTTTTTCACTTTGAAAGGAGCTATTTGTGGAAAACAAACGGTCAAATGATGTGGGAGGCTCTTCATCACTTGGGAGCCTTTAAATCAGGGCTGACTTGGGGAACAGTGTGCTCACAGCCACAGTGGGATGTGTGCAGAACCACTGGATACAGGGAATTGTGGCATGTGTCAGGCAGGGGATCAGATTTAGGATTATTGTGGTCTCTCCTAAATCTCCCATAAAGCAGTGCTTGAGTGTAATCTGTTTGGATTTCCCCTGCTCTGGGCAGGAGCAGCTGCTTTTTCTCAGGGATCCGGGGATGGAAGAGGAGCTGCTCACGGAGAAACGTGCACAATTTCTATATCAGTTAATATTTGCACTCACTTTGCTCGGCTTAGGGGGAGCTGGAGTAGGAAGAGCTGCATGATGGAAAGCAGAAGAAGGATAAAAAGCAGGTTTTGACCACCTGTCATCCTTTGGTGCTGTTTCTTGAATGATATTCTTGGGGCTGATAATATGTAGCTTAGGCCATTGATGTGTGTTGCCTCAGAATGGGAAGTACCTGAATAAATGTGTGTTAGAATATTAGGTTGTTTTTTTCCCTGAGTCCTGTGAAATATGCAGTGCAGCTAAAGGAAAAGGCACAGAAACCCAAAGCATATAAAACATGTGAAAAATGATGTGCCTGGACTGATGCACTGCAAAGATGTACTTTCATATTTTTGTGATAACTTATTTAATGTAAGATCTGGAGGTTTTCTTTTCTTTTTATTCATTTTTTTTAAACAGATGAATGCACTTATCTGTATTTACATCATCTCCAGGCAACCCAGAGAGTGTTCTTTCCATATGCTCATGGAGCTCACAGCAGTAATAAGTGTAGAGGGACAGGAGACCCTCTGGTCCTTTACAGTTTCTTCTGGGTGTTAAATTTCATGCAGAAAATATGGTTCTTATTGCAGCTTGGCAGGCGTCAGAAAAAAGCAAATCTTCTCAATGTTCCATCGAAAAGAAACCCTGTGCACTCCGTTTTTATTTCTCTGGTGATGGTATCCAGAAGTTACCAATTTTTTAACAGTAATTTTGATCAAGGAGGCTCAGAACTGTTTACAAACAATTTTTAATTTTTCACTGTGGCTTGCTGTGGGTTATGTTTTTTTTTCCTTTTTGATTCATGTGCAAAATACCAAAATTTCAAGATCAAAGAATTTTTTATTTATTTCTTTATTTTAAAGGAGTGTGGGACCTACCTATGTGTGCCATATGCAACCATCTCATATACATTAATCCTTATTCCTGAGCCCAAACTTCTCAACCACTGCCTCCTATCCATGTCCTTCCCAATCCTGCAAAAGCCTCCTGCCATTCCCAGCTGCCCAGGTTGGTGGATTTGGGGAAGGCAGTGGGATGTTGACAGAAAGAAATCATTATCCGTTTGGTTTTGGAGTTGGTAATTATTTCAAAACTTGTCACCTTCATAAAATAAATGCATTTTGTGGCATCTCTTGGAATTGCCCAATGTGGGGCTGAAATGCTCTTTTCTCAATTATAAAATGACAAAGTGCTCATAAATTTGCTATTGTGACTTTGGGAAGGATTTTAATGAACAATTTTGAATGATGGAGTTCAAATTCCTTAGGAAATTGGGATGATATAAAAATACTGTGATTTATTAGGCTAAAGTTCATATCTTATGGGAAGCAAATCTGAAAGGACAAAGTATTTAAGGGACTCTATAGTTACTTATGGAGAATATTATTATATTTCTGATGTGGGAATAAAAGAGAGAGAGAGAGGCCCTGGATAGGAGAGGGAGGTACCTAAAATCCATGAATGAAGTTGCCAGAGATCAGTACAAAAGTTTGGGATAAACACAGCAACAAAGTCAGAAAAGCCGAGGCACAGAATGGGATTGAAGCTCCAAGTGATAATGAGGGGAGCAGGAAAAGAGAAAGGCAGGAGAAAATGCTGACTTGTGACTCAGTGCACAGGAAATGTTCTGGAGAGCGAAACCAAAGGCTGAAATCCTTAATGCTCTTTTTTTTTGCACTGCTTTTGACCCTGCCCTGAAAAACCCAGCAGACACCAGGAATGCAAAGACATCAGCGCTGCAATCTCAGTCTCAAACGAGAAAAAACACACAGGGAATACTTGGATAAATGAGATGTTTTAGGATTTCTCCTGTCAGTTGTTCAACCCCTGAGGAAGTTGCTCAGCCTAGGTCAGCCTGAGGAGTGAGAGACCCTGTGTGCTGATGGGGGGAAGCCTAAAAATTTGGGAAGGAAGCAAAAAATGAGCGCGAGGATTTCGACATCAATCTGCTAAACAACAGATAAAGTATTTGCAAGCAGCTGGGAGATAACAAGGAGATAAATAGCGAGCTAAAATGGTTTTGTCAGGGCCAAATCCTGTCACACCAACCTCCTTTCCCCTCAGAGCAGCTTATCAAGCCCTGGGGGGGACACGGTGACGTGTCTGGAGTTGGTGTAAACTTGTGATGCCAGGGACAGACACTGGGGCCGAGTGAAATTCTTGGTAAAGACAGGACTGGAGTCATTTCCATGCAGGGAAAACAGAGAACCTCTAAATAACTGGAAAGCCTCGGGCCTGGTGGTTTGGTTCTTCTGGGAGCAAACTGGGAATGGGAGTTGGAGTTGTGCTAGAGGACACCGGGTGGGAGGGATGGGAGGCAAGTTCAAAATGATCTTGCTAAACTGGAGAAACAGGAGAAATATGGTGATGGAAAAAGTGCAATGTATGAAACTCCTGAAGGAGAAGCCACCTGTGTAAATGACAGAGCAGGAGCTGTTGGGCTGCAGCTCTTTGGGAAGGATTTGGGAGCTGTGGAAGGGGAAGGGAGCTGAGCCAACAGAGCTGCAGGGAGAGGGGAAGGCAAACGTTGTGTTTGGCTGTGCAGGCAGCAGCACAACCAGCAGGGCACAAGAAGTCTCTGTCCCTCTGCTCAGCATGGGACAGACCTCAGCAGCAGGAAAACTGGCTTTGGGAAGTGGAGCTGGGGAAAGGCAGGGACCAGCTGGAGAACATCCAGAAGAATCAGAAACCTCACTGATAAGGATGGATGAGCTGTGGCTGCATCACCAAAAAGGAGGAAAAAGGAAAAAAAGGACATTTTGTGAGTTGTTACTACATCAGCTGTTACAAGGAGGAAGAGAGCAGCTTATTCCCAGTGGCAGTGATTGCTAGAGACAAAAGATATTTGACTTAATTTAAAGCAGAATAGGCTTAATTTAGATATAAGAGAGAAAACTTGCCAGGGTGGAAGAATAAAGCCCTTCACAGTCTTGGGAGGCTGTGAGGGCTGTGTTTTAACAAGAAATTAGATTTACATTTGTTAGGATGCAGTTTGGGAAGGGATATGGCCCGAGGATTCTGCCCTATCTATTTTATCCTGGATATCTCAGTGACTCTGAAGGGATCCTAGAGAAATTAAAGCTTCCATTTAGTCTTTGTGAATATTTCCCTCACCTGTTTATTCAGACCTTTACAAATATACTCCTTAATTCAAGCAATACTAGTATCACACCTAAATTGTTTCTCCTGTAAGACCTGATGGAGTATAAAATGCTTTTTGATATGAACACTCACACCCAACAAACGTGATTCAGACCCAAACTGTAGTACATGATCCTGAAACCTCCTTCTGTCCTTGCTCCTGGGAATTCCCATAAAAAAGGGTGTTCCTGCAGTGCACATCCCTGCTGCTGTGGGTGGCATTCACTCACCTGTGGTGTTTCTCTCAAAGCCTATTTGTTTTTGCTCCTAGCAAAGTACATTTCTAGTTCTGTCCAAGGAGATGACAAATATATCTACTTTATTAATCACATGAGTCACTTGAGAACAGCAGAACATCAAACATTCCGAAAGGATTGAGCATGTCAGAATCTCTCTAATGTTTTTGCTGTATCTGTGTAATGGTCTTTGATTCACTTCTGCCTTCCCAAGTAGTTCAAGTCTGCCAAGAAGCCTCATCACTCGACACCAGCCCACAAAACTGAATAGACTTGGGTTCACTGTCGTTTTGAGTTAATGCATCAGTGATGAGTCCAGTCCAAGAGCAGAAAAAAATCTGTTTTCCAGGGTTGTGTGAGCCATTAAGAGGGGTAGCTCTGCTGGGACTAGTTTACATATAAGTTAAATACCAGATAGGAGGGGTTGTCTGTACTGAAAAATAAGTAGTCTGTTGTTCTACAGAAAACAGAGGCCCGTTTCTCTCTGGACATGTGTCTAACTCACAATTCAGGCCCCAAAGGATGTGTCTGTTGAAAAGAGAAGGCAGAGATTGCCAAGAAAAAAAGGCATGCCCTGCTCAAATAATGAGTGTTACTTTCCCCTTTCTCCTTCCTCCTTCCCCCCAAAATACATGTAGACACATACAGCCCACCCCTTTTTTAATACTCAATTTTTTATTCAAATGGGCTGACCTGTAATCTCAGGAGTCTGAGGCTGTGTTTGGCTTTTCCTCCTCCCATTGCAAACCCCAGCAGGTTTTTTTTTTTGCCCCAGTAATCTCCATCTGACATCACCCTGTTTATGAAGTCTGCTGCTGTTCTGGAAAGATCAAACTCAGCCTTTTAATATTTATTAATCAGACTTTAGTTAAGGAGGTTTGTGTCCTGTGTAATGGTGTCAGTCACTTGTGCCAGAATCCTGCTGTTTTCCAGGATGCAGAATGCCTGAATTTTATAAATTGTGGGATCCTTGTAATGCTGCTCCAGGGAACTTGGGGTCACCTATTCCAACTTCTACTGTGGAATCCAACCTCTGCCTGTTTTCCCTTCTCTATGGTTCTGTCACAAATGAAGGAAAATGGATTTAGGCAGCAATAAATAGATACTTGTTCATAAAAACATCCCCCAAACCTGATTTCTGCTGTTTGGCTGAAAGGAATGTGAAAATGAAAGGACACAGGAGCAGCAAGGTCAGGGGCTGTCACTGCCCTGAGATCACACCTATAATATCCTATACAGCTGGGGGAAGATAATGCTGGAAAAGTTTTCAACAAATTGGGCTGAAACCTTGGAGGAAAAAGTTCAAAATCGATTCTGTATTTTTATTTTGGGAAAATGAAAGCCTGTTGCAGTGAAGAGGGTGATGTTTTGTGCACATCTTTGTGCTACCAGCAGGGACAGGGATGTTATTTAGAGGAAGGCATGACTGTAACCAGGAGGGAGCCAATGCAGACAAGGAAACCTCAGCTAAATTCCAGAGTTTCCTACAAGAGAAATCTCTGGGAGTGATTAATCGTGCAAGAGAGGTTATTGAAGCTACAGTGCTGGAGATGTTTGAATTGGACAGGGCAGAACTGGGGGGGATTATGTTCCTGGCAGCAAGTCCTGCTTGGCACAGGTTGGATGCACAGGTTGGTCCAGCCCTTGGGGAGTCAATGGGAGGCTTTGAGCTCGCCCTAGATCAGCCTTTGCTGACTGAAGATGTCTCTGCTGCTTCTGGGATCCCTGTCAGGTTTAAATGTCAGTGCAGGTTTCCAGGTTTCCTCAGCTGGAGGAGGGGATGAATGATAGGACCGGATTTGCTGTCACCATATAATGATCTGAGTCTGCTGTCTTAGTATTTTTTAATATATGGATAATAGACATTGCCCTTTTGAGATGGGAATGTGTCTTTTTCCCCCCTGGATTTTCATAAAAATATTCTTAACCTACATCTATTTCATTAATACTAAAATTACAAGATTTTTCTGGGGTTTTTTTTGTTTCTCTGCTTAGTGCAAAGTCCCTGTAACGAGTGCCTTGGTGGTCTGGAAAGAACCCCAAATATAGATTTGGTCGATAATGTGTAATGTAAATAAAATTAGGAGCATGTGCTTGCCTGTTTGTTTGTTTGTTTTACTAAGGGGAAAAGGTCTGCAGTAACATAATGCACACCAAATCCAGGAACTGTGGGACATCCTTAGGTTTGTTACCTCAGACTGTGGAACTGCTCTTAGGCTTCACATTCCAGAGCAATAAAGAGCTGTATTTTTAGTCTCCCAGATTTAAATAACACAGTGTGATCCCCTGATATTGCTCAGTCTCTGTGGGAAAGAGCTGTGGCATATTGTGTTTTTCCTCCCTCATTTCCCTGCCATCTGTAGTTAATAGAATAAGAGTTGGTGGGATGCCTGTGCTGGATGCAGCCACCACACTGGAGGGAAGTTTCAGGCCCTTTGGCTTTTCCAGTGCCCATATCTCAGCAAATCTCAGCTTAAACAATGGAGCAAGTTCCTCCTGGATCCATGAATTCCTTCTGCTGGCACGTGGCAGCCGCCTGCCACTTGGCTTCTTGGCATAAAAATCTGGTCCTTAGGTAGTTACAGCTTTTCTCTTAATAATCAGCTTTTGTTGGAGCTTATATAACATTTTGGTATTACAGCCCTCTTTTATTTTCTTTTTTCCATTAAGAAAAAATTACTTAAATCTATAAAACCATATTTGTGTTCCTAGAATTGTTTGGGAAAACAGCAACTGATTTTTTTTTTCCTTTTGGTTTTGTTGGGTTTTGTTGGTTTCTTTGTCATCCTCTGAGCTTTGGCACCGTTGACACTTTCCTACTTCTTTCTGTGGTGAGTGGGAAGACACTTTTTCAGTCCTTGCACAGCACGGGGCAGCTGCACAGAAAAGGAGACAGCCTGGACCCTTCTCCTTTCTGCCTTGCCCAAAATCCACAGGGCACATTTGTGGCCACCCTTTTGGATCCTCTCCTGAACATGAATTCTTTCCCACAGCCAGTTAAGCATTTCTAAATGTGGGGGTTTTTTTTCCATTGGAAAGACACATTTGGATATTAAACATGTGCTTGGAGTGTCGTGTTCACTGAGGATAAAGGAGGGGGAGAAAGGATTTTAGCTGGGCACAGCAGGCTCAGTTCAAATTTTCCTGTGTGCATCCCCCTGGCTGGCACTCGGGCAGCCAAAAGCTCTGCATCTCTGAGCACTGGGCTGCCATAATTTTACTGCAGTGAGCCAAGTGAGGGGTTGTTCAGAGTTTCAGCCCAGAAAGGAGGTGTTGGGCTGGGGCAGGTCTCTCTCTGTGCAGGTATTCGATTGCTGACACCACAAGGAGGGATGAAGATGGTTTGATATTCATCCATTTTATTGCTGCTGAGCTGAACTTCAAAGCACTGTGGAGTGATTTCCTTACTGATTTTTGGTTAAAACACCATTTTTTCCCTATTTTCTGGTCCTCACCATTCTCATCACTTCAAGTACCCCAAAACCTTATGATCCTTGACATCATTTTCCTCATTAAGTTCCTCTTTTGGCAATCAAAAAGTGCTGTTCCCACTGCACAGCTGGGAAATGGATCCCCAGACAGGTGAAATGACTTTGTGTGGGCTGACACCTGGGAACTCAGCAGTGAACAGAGGTTTTCCAGCTTGGGGAGTGGTGGATGCAGGGCACGAGGATGAAGGAATGCTTTTCCCTCCTGGTGAAACTGCCTCCTCCCCTTACTCCAAACTCTGCAAGGCACAAGGAGCTCAACTCCACTCCCTTCCAGGGTGGCTTCAAACTCTTGTTAGGAAATCCTCATTCACTTGCTTAGTTATTGCCTCTTTTTTTCCCTTAATAAATCTAATTTTAGTTGGAAACTTTGAATTTACAGCAACATAATACAGCAGTACTTTTAGCAGGTACCTGTGCTGATACTGTTGTTAAAGTGCCAGGTTTGTGATTCAGCTTTTAAATCTGACATGGCAAAATGTTATGTTAGACCTGAGTTGGTGTTTATAAAATAATTTTCCATGGGGTGTGCTTGAAGCAGTTTTTTCATGTATTTTGGGTTAACTGTCCCTGTTTTGAGCACTTTGTGTTTTACCTGCCTTGTTCTGCAATGGATTTTTTCCAATAAGTTTTCAGCTGCTCCCACTCTGCCAGCACAGAGTGGAAATCCAGGTTGTGTTTTTATGACAGAACTCCCACACTTTGTCCCTGTAACTGCACGTGCTGATAATGGCCAATTTCAGGGCCTGAGAAGCTGCAGGTCAGCCCAGATTTTGGAATAATTGGCCTGTCTATATTGCAGAGTTTGGAATTTAGTTCTGGAAAGCCGCATTGCTTCCTGGCAGGGCTGCTTGGGGACGTTCTGAGCAGCACGAACAGGGTTAATTCCGACCCCGCTGGCAGAGTCTCCGGGCTGGTGGTGAGGGAATTGACCTGCCCTGGCTGGAACAGCAGGGAATTAATAGAAGTTTTCTGCTCTATTCAGAGCAGGGTAGTGAAGCAGCTGAACTTCCCACCAAACTCTGTTTTCTATTGTACTTTTGATGCCAGATTTCTGTAGCGCTGGGCTCCAAAAGACAAATATCCTTCCAATTCCAACTATCCTGCATTTAGGCTTAAAAAATTAAAATAATCTGTAACAATACCAGTGTTATTTCAACAAGGCTGGGGGAAAGGAGCTTTGCTGCTTGCAAATAAGAACATTCAATATGTTTCAGAATAGAGTGTGTAAATAAATAGGGCACACTTAACATTTGTTTGCTGAGATAATGCTGCTGAGTTAATCTTATCTCGAGTTTTCTTTAGAAGGGAAGAGTCCAAGTTTTGATTGGGGTGAATGTCATTTTTAATTGGGGTGAATGTCATTCTTTCTTTAAAGCACCTCTGGTATTGTGGTGCTCTGTGCAAACAGCAAAAGCAGTTTTCTGATTTCTGCTGTCAGCTTCTTGCTGCTGCTGTTCACTTAGTTCAAGTATTTTACATTAACCTCCCAATAAAAGACAAAATATTTGACTTTCATATTAATGAAGCCCTAGGCTCATTTCCTTTGTGGTGTTTCCCCTATTTTTTTCTCAGTAAACTCTTTGCTTTTGAACATTTTTTTTTTTAATACAAGTACCCAAAGAAATCTGCTGTAAATTTTACATACACACAGAGATGAGGATGAATTGTCTGAATATCGCTAATGCACTTGCATAACTTTATATATTGCAAGAATTTTGCACATCTGTGCCTGGATACAGAGCAGTGTGTGGAGCATGGATGCTCAGGAGCAGCACAAGGAGACAGCCACTGCAAAAACCTGGATTGCATCTGGATCTGGGAGCAACTCTTGACCCAGCCCAGACAAGTGATTGACACAATGAACGGGGGGATCCGAGCTCAAATACTTGGCAGAAACAAAACTGCCTTGTGCTGACTTTATGTGATCCCTCAGTTGGAGTCTTTTGGAAAACCATAAGGATGGAGACCCTGTGTTGAAAGACTGTCTGGTAAGATATTGTTGAAAAGAGGCAGGGGGAGAAGAGTTTCTGAAGAATTTAGAGCCTTGTTGATCCACTCACCCCATTGAAAAAAGCAGCTGAAGCAGAAAGTCCCCAAAGGGTTAAGTGGAGGCAGGTGTTCCCTGGACATGATAAACTCTATCCCTTTCAGCTCTGCAGAAATATCCCATTTCTGCTGGGGAATGGAGAGAGCACTGACTCTGTGCACCTCTTTAGACCTAAATACTTTCCAAGGGCTGATTAAGTTTCCCTATTACCTGTTGTAAATATTCTCATTTAAAAAGAAAAAAAGGGAAAGAAAAGTAAAAGCTTTCTTCTGAGGGCCCAGTGCTTACTGATTAGATGGTGGGGGATATTTTTTTTTAGTGTAAGGAGAAGTTAATTTGTTGGATAGCAGTGACCTTACATCCAGGACAAGCCCGTGTCCCTTCCACATGAGACTATCAGAACACTGATTTGTGCTGTGTTTGAATGCACTTCAACACGAGGGCTTATTTTAGGCTATAGAAAGTTTATCTCGAAGTGAGCATGATAAAAGAATATCTTTTATTTCCTTCTCCTCCAGACAAGCTCTGACTCCGGAGCTTTTCTCCTGGAGCAACAACCTGCAGGATCTGTGCTACCTCACCCATCTGGGCTGCATTCACTCTTTCTGTCTTTATTTTACATCCAACCTGGTTTTCTTTGTCTCCTTGTTCTCCTGCCTCTCTTCCAGGCATGGAAAACTGATGGAGCTGAATTCAGGCTTCTCCCTTGTCCTCCTCTGCCCACGTGTGTCTGAGTTTTATGACAAGTTTGCCACATGGCATGTGTGGAAATCTTGGGGAGGTTAATGGGACGTCAGGAGGAATATTAAAAATCCTGATTTATATTGGGACATCTGGTAAATCTTATTTCCACAACCCCTTTCGGTCTGCAGGTGAATCCTGAAAAGGCTTAAAACTTCCTAGGATCTGCTCTGTTCTCCTGCTCACAGCAGGTATTTGGTGCTGTGTACTCAGATTTTGGACAGAGCTTGTTTGGACTTTATCTGGCATGACACATTATTTCTATTGTTTTTCTCTCCAGCATTTTTAGGGCTGCTTGCATTTAGTTTTCCTTTCTTATAGCAGGCCTGGTAAAAAGAAATAGAACATTTTAAACTTAAAAAAAAGAGGGAAGGACTGACTCATTTTTTTTTCCTTAACTCTTTTTTGTGTAATTTATATAGATTTGAAATATTACCGCACATGTTAACATGAAGGAAAGATCCCAGGAATTTTTCATTTACCAGAATGAATTTGAATTTATCAAAAGCTCCTGACATCTCGAGGCAAGCACGACGCCTCCTTTGTGTTTCAGCCTCCTGCTGGCTCCGGGCCACGGGGCTGTGAGGGATCGTTTTCACCCGAGGCCTCTTGTACTTGGAGGAAATCAATCTTGTGCGATACAGAATTTCTGAGTGTCGGGGGCTTGTCCATCCTCAAAACTTCAAACTCATTCTCTTCCTTTCAGGCCCTTGGCTTGGAGGCAAAGGCTGAGCTCTCCTCTTATCCAAGAAAAATGAACAAGCCTTGTAAAGATGCTTTCTCCTCTCCCTGGCTGTGTACTGAGCTGGAAGATTCTGACTTCTCCCTGGAGTGGGGAAGATGTGGGTGGCCCTGGGCAGAGATGAGGCTGCGGAACAATGGGACCATTGTTGGGGCTGCTCCGGGAGGGAGCCGAGTGTGGCTTTAACGTGGTGGTTCTGTTGCTGGTGGGCTTTTTGTCTTGTAATTAGAACAGTTGGAGCTCTGCAGTTTTGCCCCTGGCTGCTGCTGATCAGCGATGGCCATGGGATGGTGTTGAGGTCACTCTCCCTTCACGTGCCAGGGGAGGAATGGCGAAGAGAGAAGTGCGGAGCAGCAAACGTGTTTTCCAGGGCATGGGTTGGAGGTGGCAGCTTTTGAACACTCTCTGGGTTATGATGGAAAAGGAACAACAACAGCAAAAATCAAGCAGCCTCCCTGAGTCTCACGCTGTGTGACTGACTGCTCATTGCAGTGGTGTCCCAGTGACCAGGTCACCCATTCACCTCAAGGGCTGCAGCACAGATTCCAGTGGCCTTTGCAGAGTGCGTTGGCTCAGGCCTCTGTGCTTACTCCCTTTTCTCCTTTTATTAAAAACTATAACACATATAATTTGGGAAATGCTTTAATGCAGACTTGTGATTTCTAGTTGTGGTTCCTCTGTGCTGTTACTTGTTGTGGGATGGATGGGCTCAGGGTGGAATTCTTGGGGTGTCCAGTGCAGGGACAGGAATTGGACTCTGATCCTGATGGGTCCCTTCCAACTCAGCCTATCCTCCAATAAAACACCTCCATGGTGAAAGCCTTTGGGTTTTTTGTGAGAAAATCTGCACTTTGTTCTGTTTGCCCACAGCTGCTTTTTGTAAAAACTGCAATTCCTTCAAGTTCGTATTAAAATAAGCAAATAAGAAGCTGTTTTCTTTTTGCTGGCTTACATGGCATTTTACCTTCTAAATCTGTTTGAAACATGTGGAATCTGGACTGGTCTCCACACACTGCACAGCTGTAAGTAAATGATCTGGGTGCCACTGAATGCACTCAGTATCCAGGTATCCAGCAGCTCTGAGATTTCACACTTCCTCTCCCAAGTTCTGCTGGATGAAATTGCTCGGTGCTGGGTTTTTGGGGTGTTGGGGTGAGCTGCTTTTAGATTAAATTAAATATTTTTAAGTAATTGCAATTTGATCAAGCAAACCAGACATGTAATTTGATTCAGGTAGGTAGCAAAAGGTGAGGATTCTCTTCTCCATGTTTGTCCTGCTCATTTTTGTTGGATCTGCTGTTGGAGACCATATCTGTGGGATATGCTTGGAGTGAGAAATCACTTGGCTGCGGACACATTTCTCTGCCTGGTCACTGACGTGATGCTCTGAATTGTGCAGCAGTTTGTGCCATAGCATCTCCCCACCACAGCTTTTTCCTCTGCTGTTTTTTTTACAGAGGAAAGCAGTGGATATTCTGGATAACCCAGCAAGAACACAAACATCAGCACTGATTGATTTTTTTTTTTTTTTTTTTTTTTTGTCTT